>JBBPCX010000001.1:49811133-49866133 GCA_037974365.1 Hydrocynus forskahlii
GCGGGAATGCTGGATTGTGTCACAGGGCAGCAGCCAATCAGCAGCAAGGAGAAATGAATAACACTCTCGGACAGGCTTTCACCATCCCAAGACGTGTTTTCATATAGTGGCTTTGTTTTCTCTGGACAGTACTAAAAAATGTATACAGTATTATTTTATATGGAAATTTAACTGAATTTATGTTACAAACTTAGTGAACTATATTTTTCTTAACAATATAGCACTAAAATGCATGAAACATTATATATTTCCACGATAAAAGCAAAAAATATATAATAAAGTGTTTTTTTCCATTAATATTCTAAAACTTGATATATTCAAACACTACATATTTAAAATGTATATATTAAACTAATGAGAGTGATATAGTGGCTATGTAGAATAAAAATGATAAAAGAAATACGTTAAAATGCCTACACTTTTCTACAATTCTACACTACTAGTTCAGGCATTTTTTCGAAAACCTCAAGTAAGCAAAGACTAAGAGATCTCTGTATATTTGAATAACAATGCCTGTCCCTAAGATGCAAGTACTGGATTCAGATTTCTAAACACTTTTTGTTCCCATGCTCCTTCAAAAGCTCTGCTGCTTCTGTTCTGCTACAATGCTTGTGTATAGGACAGTCAGCGTGCCATGCCAAGACTTCACACGCTCCACAATGAGCGCTTAGAGTGGACATAGGGCAAGGAATTTCGAACAGCAGGTGGAGGTGATGTCTTTTACCCCATGCCCAAGCAGCACTAGAAAAAACAGATTACATACGTATTCTCTGATGAGCGTCTGACAGAGGGAGAACCAGGCGCAACTGGCCTCCTGCCTTCACTACATGCATTATTCACGTACGCTACAACAGAGTGTGCAAGCGATGCTGTCGTCTAAAACTGCAGGTGTTCCCCGTACCGTAATCAAAGCAGGCCGGAGAGCGCCTCAGCTCACTGCGAACTCCAACTGCTACTACATGATTGTTTCTGGAGAGCCGCAAAAAAGAAAAAGAAGAAGAAAAAGAAGCGGAGGGAGAGGGAGCCCAGCGACCATGATATTTATTCTGGCTTTGGCAGAAACGTAGATGCTGCTTGGGATTACTTTTACCACGGTTCATCAGATCATGGTATGGCTGCTGCTCGTATGGTGGCAACCTCTTGGCAGCATGTATAAACCTAAATGGGGAAAAAAAAAACATGGAACGCGACAGTGAACAACAGCTGCATAATAATCAAAGCGAGGCATAAATCAGTTATACTGAGTGAGTCAATAAGAATGACTCACGGCTCAAACTCAATCATCCTCACAGATGTAACTCTCTCACACTTACAATGTCACGAAAATACATATTTATTTGTTTACTAAAACCGGTGTACAATATAGTATGGAAAAGACCCGTTTCAGTTGAGAGTCAGAATTAATTGTTTTCTAAAGCATAGAAACCGTGGAGCAGGGGCGCCCACATCCAGCCCTGGATGGCCAGCATCCAGCATATTTTGGTGATTTCCCTGCTCAAACACACCTGGTTCAACTCCTCTGTTAATTACCATCTTTAGTGAGTGTGTTTGACGAATGGAACAACTTAACTGTGCTGGATATCCGCCATCTAGGGCCGGATCTGGACACCCCTGGTTTAGAGCTTTCACTATCAATTATATTAGCAATTATGAAACAATATGTTACAATACGTAATGTAACAATTATGTTAATGATAATCATTTACACACAATTTACAACAACCATGTACTCAATTTTACTTTATATACATGAAATTTGGAACTATAAAAACCATTGCCTGAGGTCTGAAACGTGACACTGAATACAGCACTTAGTTCAACCAGCCCAGCCAAACAGCCGCATTCCTACAAAAATCTTATGCAAGCTCAGTAGAATACGTTTGGTACTAATGTAGGATGTCATATATCACTTATGCTCATTTGTGGGAATCTTGGTGTCTTGCTGCATTTTGCATAAAATAAATCAATAAATGAACAATTAACGCTTTTTATACTGGTCATAAATGAGCTTCATCTTCACTAAGTTCAGGGTAGAAATATGAACTTGAGTTATTATTAGAACAAAACTATCTTTTACTTGTTTAATAATCTTTATAATGTATGAAAACACCAATTCAAGCCAACACCAGTACAAGTTCTAGTCCTGTAAAGTTACCATTTGGGAAGGTTATGCTCAGACAGTGACAGCATGCAGAATTTGACTGATAACCATCTAAACAACTCAACATCAACTATATCGTGAAAAAACAATGAACATGTTTTAAGACCTAATGTTTCATCTGCATTACGAAATGCTTAATCTGATTTTAATCCACTCTCAGTCTCTACCAACCATTTCCACAAGTATGAGCCACTACTGTGTATTAATTAGAATATAATATTATTCATTATGCTCTGCAGAGTAACAGTAGAAATACAACCAGCGAGATTTTGCACAATCATCCCACGACACACTGTAAAAATGGGTCTTCTGGAAAGTGAGAAAGAAACACTGGTCCACTGGGAGCTTTTCTAGGTGCATTTCCCATCAAGCAGAGGTGTCATTGCTTTCCCTGGTGGCTGCTCAAAAGAAGATAACGAGCATAATCTCCTGCACGGCTCTCACACAGCTGATAAAGAGTAAAGAGTATTTCTCCTAACACTTCGTACAGTTAGCAGGTAGGGGTTAAAGGAATGACAGAAGCCCTCGCTGAGGAACAGCAATTGTGGATACGATCAGTTTTTGGACACTCTGCCAGATAAACACCTGCCATTTCAGCTCACTACTGACAAAAGGAGCAGCAATACAGGGGCCTAAACAGTCACAGCTACAGTGAGAGTGTGAAAATAGTGAGGAGTGTCTGGTGTCACATTTCACAGCAACAATGAGCAAAAATAGTGCGATACATTTTTTAAACACTTAAAGGCATTTTCTCAACAATATACAAAATCCAGACATACATAAGTTATATTAACTCATTAATTACTCAAAAAAACAAGGAAGACTAAAGGCAGACACTGCTCCTCGGGTGAAAACATATCGCTTGTCTGTGTAACACATTGCTGTATCCCACTGTTACGTCAAGATTCACCAAACTGAGCTTCATTCTGAAACTAGTAGTTTTTTAGATTTGAAAAATACATGGAGAATTTTATTTTGGCCCAAAAATAAGCATGCATTCTAGGAGGCAAATATTAGCCTGCTAATTACATCCTAATGTCCATATCTATGAGTTTGACCATACAGGTCACTTGGCTTATTTAACGGTAGAGGAAACACAATTAATCCTGATATCAATAATATTCCATTATGTTGCCCATGCCCAGCAGAAAATATTCATAATATGAAATAAAAATGCATGTTTTGCTCAATACACAAGTGCAATGAAAAGCTATTTAAGGAAATGCCTTGTTTTGAGCTGTGATTACTTCCCATTAAAAAGTTCCAAGTTCTTGCAAGATACTCGTAAGTGGCAGCCTCCAAAGGCCCTATGCCACGCAAGCAAAGTTTAACAAATAAGCCACAGGAGGTCAGCATGAAAGCTCGACTGGCTCATATGAGTCTTCAATCTACCTTGCATCATCTGACGAACACAATACAACCGTGAACGGTGATTTAATGGTCTATGAGAAATCCTTTTCAGAGGCACAAAGAGCATCTGGCCGGGTCTTTGGAGAGCTGCGAGACAGCTAACTGCGTGGAACGCCCCTCATTACAAGAGCAGTCACATGCATCAGCCATTAGAGCAGCACAACAGCTGGGAGCAGCCCCACGCTCTCCTACACACTTCTCATGGAGCAGTGAGACATGCATGTCCATCTGAAACTGAGCCAGACCACATTCGCCATATGAGCAGACAAATCAAAACTCGTCGTCTGACCGAAAAATGACTAATTACCAACATATCAAGTGATTACTGTCAGTGTTCTTGGGCCATATGATCTCACTGTGCCCTTCAATAATTAGAAAAGTGTGATGCACTTCTAACAAGCCATCCCACAGCAATAATGTATCTATTTGCCAGTGCCTAACTTTCACAAAGAACTGGGGGAAATGACACTCAAATATTCAATGAAGCTCTGAATCACCTCATAGTTAGCAAAATTCAAATGTTCTTGCACACAATGCATAAACAATTAGAACGTGCTTACTTTTTAATGGGGTATCATTTATCCAGAGATTCTCTGTTTGATTTTGCGTATTCCCATGTTCACAAGGCAGCAGATGGGGAAAAATAATCTAATAGTGAGCAAAAAAACACATCATAGTGCCGTAGAACTTTTACGTTGTTGGGCCAAGTGCAATAAGTAATCAGTGACCTCACTGAGTCTGGTAACAATTTGAAATTAGAAATCCATTTTTGATAACTGGACTTTGATAAAGTGATAGTCTCCCTGTCTATTTATCCACACCTAAAGCTCACAAGGCAACCCAATAGTGATTTAAAAAGAGTCAGTGCTGCAAAACCCATATGTTTGTACTAATAAAGGATGTCACCCTGTCCGTCTACAACTAAAACAGCAATCACTTTGTTTCTAACTGAGCATTATTTGAATGAAGATCATCTCTCTCTTTATCCACAGTTACGCGGTGAGTGAAAAAAATAACACCAGAGGAAAAACAGGCATGAAAACTGTTCTTGGCTGAGATGCTTGAGAATTTTGTTCTTATCTAGCAACCGTTCAAAAATGATCATTTTTCAACAAGGCATCATTTGAAGATAGAACATCTGTTTATGCCTCCATACCTATTGCTCATAAGGCAGTAGGAGGCAGAAGAAAATATAATGAAAACACTGCCATAGCATTATAGAACTCATACCATGTGTCCTTCAATAATAAGAATAAAAAATGTAAAAAATGTCCCCTTTTTAAAAATGTACACCAAAGAAAGTACATCCACAAAAACGTACATTGCTTTCTGAGACAGCATCATTGTTGTTGTAGATTTCGTATCAGGCCTTGAGCACTGACTGATTAGTAATGTCGCTGTGTCCTTTAACAGCTAGAGAATGATTCATTTCTATCAGGGCATCACTTGGATGGTGATAATCCATCTATTTATTTGTCCACGCTTAACGTTCACAAGGCATCGGGGGGGAAAAAATACACTGAAAAATCTAATAATGATCTGAAACACCCTCACACTACCAAGTGAAGTGGATCACCTCTACGACTTTATAATAATTACAAGGCAAATCTCTGCTCTGTATTAAAGCAGGAGCCCTGCATTAATTCTAATCAGCGTGTGTAGTGAGGCTTGACAGCAGGCCCTGGGGGAGAGCGAGTAGCGTCCCATCAGCCACACTCGGGCCTGCCGGATAGAACCGCCAGTCTAACGTTGCTCTTCAGGGTTCAGCGGCTGCCTCCAGCGAGAGCCGCCAGGAGAGAGGCACACTGACCTTTCGTTGCACTGGCCACTCCACAGTACCTGACGGAGCTATTCAAATGGCCTTTTTACACCAGGGTGAAAATGGCAAGGAGGACATTACCTGGCATTTACAGTTATTAAGTGTACCATTAGCCTGCAAGCTTGTTTATGCTCTACTCGGCTATGTTTTTAAAGTCCATGCACTTGGTCAAGACATCAGCATTAAGGTTCAATCAATATGATGTTTATGATTCTGCACCATTAATTCTAATGAATGCGGCTGTTTTGACACATAATCATCAGTTTCATCACGCCTTAAGAAAGCATGAAACGAGTGTGTGTTTAAAGGGTAATGAGAAAATAATATTTAAATAGTACACACAAACAATGAGTGCAAATGTTTAGTATGTGGTATTTCAAAACATAACGTGGGTCAGGATATGGACATAAAATGGTACATGACATGCAAAAGACATTTCACAGCCAGACTTATGTTTGTTTTATCCTTATTCACTACACACATGTACAAACATATAGATATTGTAACTGAGTAATCTAGTGATCATTTTGACAATTGATCAGGTAATCATTACGGGTGTTTATTTGTTTTTAAATCACACTTAAGAACACTACCCAGGGGCCAAGACTGAAACAAAAAGTATTAGGAGATAACCAATGACTACATAAAGGGAAATGTCAAAATACAAGTTCATCTGTTTGTCTTTTTCCCATGTCATTGCTGCTAAATGTAAATGCTAACAGCTTCCCCTGAGGAGAAAACTCAAGATTCCTGAACACAGCTTTATGACTACCATGTTTATCACTCAAACTACACACTACACATGAATTCCCTGATTCACTTAGAATGTATTTTTAAATCCAGCAATCGAATAATCAAGTAATTGTGACGGCCCTACATACAAATTAATTTAAGATGCCCAGAAAGCTGAGTGCACAGTTAACAAACACAAAGATGTAAACAGCAAAAACAGCAAAGAGCTTTAAAACATGCAACTTCTTATTCTGCTGTCGTCAGGGGAACAAGGTGTCTTATATCTTTTCATTCCTTATATGCCTTTCTTCAGAGCTTCGGAGATTTTTGGCAAACCAAATTCTGAAGATTTTGGCAAATCAAATGACAACACTACCACTCAAATGCTCTACAATCTGGGTGTGTACACTTACTCAAGGTTATCACTTTTTAACACACTAAAATCAATGTGGGGATTTATCGCTAATGAATCACCGGATGTGGGCGCATGTATAACCCTTCCAACCCCAAGACATTTGCACCCCCCACTGGCCAACCTAAGCTGCAACTTCAGCACCCAGCCTGATTACCATATTCAAAATCAGAATCAGAAAACTTTATTGATCCCGGTGTAAATCGCTTATATAATGATTGCCACAAAACAGAGACACAGAGACTGTAACAATATAATATAAAGTCTAAATAAAATCTAAACAAATATCAAACTGCTCACACAAGCTTTCTGCCTACCCTACAGGACAACATGTAGAATTTATACAAAATATAATCAAAGAAATCTTGAAGGAATCTAATACTTTGCAACCAACAGTGGGGAAAAAAATCTATTCTTAGATACATTGCGATGCAGACGTGGATGATTCTGAATTGTTTCATTATTGTCAAAAATCGATTTGACACTATGTTAAGTCATAGTGTAATGTAGATGAATCACATAAGGTGGAACTCACAAGTTAAGCGCCCAGGCGTTCTATGGCGTCACACATTTGACTTGTATGAAGTTGAAGAGAAAAAAGAACCTGGACACGACACATTATTTGTACGTTGTGTCAAACTAAACAAAAATATTTTGGAGAAACCATATTACATGTTTCCACCAAAAGAACTAAGAAAACCACCTGGTCATAGCTGATGCCAACCAAAGGACAGTCAAGCAGCAACCCAACAAGGAGAGGGCAAACTAAATACAAACTCCACTGCATATTTTATTGCCAAGGATTTGCGTCCATATTCAATCACTGAGAACAAGAGATTTCAAGCTATTTTGGCACTTTGGAGCTGAGATATCATCCCATCTTGAAAATTTTTTACTAACACAGTGATCCTCACACTGTTTGGACCAGTAACCTTTCAGCAAGGCACATCTCTTCCATTTGCTTTATGAACAAAAGACACTGGAAGCAAATTCATTATTACAAATACTTTGCTTTAAAATACAAAGTATCTGTCTCACCTCTATCTGTCACATGCTTGTTTTTCTTATGTTAACATTAGGGTACATGTAGCTACTGTTATTATAAGTCCTACTGTACTTTCCTTTATGTTATTGTGACAAGCAGTTCTGAGATGTCTCATTTGTTATAGAACCAGAAAGGTTACTGACCAGTTACTGACACTAGACACAGATTGGTACCACCTTTAAACAAAACACACACAAACTCAAACCAAAACAAGATATCACACAAGACATAACAACATTCAATTCGGCTGAGAAATATTACAGAACTAAAATAACTCGAAAAACATCTGAAAGTATAACCCCACCGAAATAAATTCTGGCATTTCTGCATTCCTAAAATACTAAACCATTTTCCATTGAACAATCAATTTATGGAGCGAGTCATTTATAAATGATGGACAGATGCAAAATCATACACTATCAGTAATTCCAAACACACACTGCTCCATAATGTTCGAATTAAAGTATGTTTAATCTTGCACACACTGAAATTAAGTTTTAACATAGTCAATGGGTGCACACTGAACTTGTGAGTGATTTTGACCTCTCAGGTGTAAACCCACATCTCCACTATACCGATATAGCAATAACATTATACCGGTTATGGAGTTTACATGTTATTTAATGTGTTCACTGAAGCAATTCAGAAAAATGGGTTCCAAAATCAGATTGTATTTGTTGTTTGTTTTCTCTGATATGCAGTTGTTCCCTATTAACATACTTATTAAGGCCAGCATACCCACTAAGGCACATTCCAAATAATTCCATCAGCATATCAATGGACTCTGAATCTCAAATCTACTGCCTCTCAGTGGCTTACATTTAGGAGATAAAATAACAATCATCGCGTAAAAGACCATGGGCCAGCTGTCAAGACCCACATTTATCCCATGCATGGGACAAATTGGAATTTTAATGGTGAGACACCTACGCTTGATCTATTTCTGAAAAACTGACCCAATGTTCACCAGTTTCATATAACTCACCTCTGATCTGAGAGCCCAGTATTTATCTGTCCCATACAGAACGTCTCTGAATGCGGTGAGGTAGTCATAACTGATGACGGCCGTCTGAAAGCAAAGTTATATTAACAATTCAGAAAAGTAAAGAATAAACACGATAATGACTGCGACAGCTATTTTACCGTGGCGGCTGCCCTGCCGAATCTGATGATGCTGAGGTCATTAAGGTCAAGTTTCTGGCTGTGAAGGTAGAACCCAGTTGAGGCAAGAACTGTAGCAGCAACAGAGGATACTTTTAGCAGTCGCCTAGCCATGTGAGGCACTAGGGGGGAAAATAAAATACTTAAAATAACATAAAATAACAACAAATCCCAATGACTACACAAAAACAGAAAAAAATGTTGCAAAAATACAATTAATATCTAATATTTAGATAAATATCAGGAGTTTTTTGACAGGATTATAGCCTCATAATTAATAAAAAATTAATAGCATTAATAACACTAATATTTGAACATTACAACAGAAAAATGTTGCAAAAAACGCAATTTATACTATCTAAAATTGGGCTGAATATTAGGACATTTCTTTCTTTTTTGACAGAATTATTTACCTAATAATAGTAATAATAATGATCACAGTAATATAAAAAAAACAGCCCGTTTAATATTTCAGGTTTTAAGATAATTAAAACCTGAAATGTTAATAAGATAATAAGAGGCATAAGATCAACACAGCAGACACAGTCTGTCGGGGATAAGAGCCTCCTTCTAGGAGTCAAAACTCTACAAATAACAAAAAATAAGAATAAGTCCGAGATACAGAACACCTTAAGCCAGATACTGAACACCTTATTACATAAACAGCTTCATAACAGAGACTCCCACAGCAGCTGCACTGTCTGATAAACATGTTCTGCTTCGTGGAGCCTTGCTTTATTAATATAAATGTTTATATCAGTCCATGCTGGTCTCGATTTCTGTGTTTCTTACCTTCACACACGCTGTCATTAACACACCGGCTTTGGTAAGTCACCCCTGAACTTTCGCCTGGTGCAAAGCATCCTGGTCTTTGTAGTCTTTGTGAATTGCGGCGTTATGTACACTAACATGGAAAAAAGTATTGGGACACACCCGTTGTCCAAGCTTTGGGCTAGGCCCCTTACTTCCAGTGAACGGCAATCTTAATGCTTCAGCATACCAAAACATTTTGTACAACGCCATGCTTCCAACTTTGTGGCCACCGTTTGGGAAAAAAACATTTCTATCCCCGCATGTTTGTGCCCCTGCAGTGAACAAAGCAAGCTGAATGAAGACATAGTTGGATGGAAGAATTTGACTGACCCGCACAGAGCCCTGACCTCAGCCCCATCAAACACCTTTGGGATGAACTGGAACAGAAATAGTGAGCCAGGCCTTCTCCTCCAACATCAGTGTCTGACCTCATAAATGCTCTGCAGAATGAATGGCCACAAATTCCCACAGAATCTCCAAAATATTGTGGAAAGCCTTCCAAGAAGAATAGGAGCTGCTATGGTTACAAAGAGGGACCAACTTACTGAAGTCTGTGTTTGAACGCAATGTTATTAATGTACCTGTTGATGTAATTTTTGGGCGTCCCAATACTTTTGTCCATATAGTGTATCTTTATTGACATATGCATGTTACCCATAGCTTCCATATTACTATAAAATGTTTAGGACGAGAATAAAACAAATATCTCAGCATTTATATCCTATTTAAGGTAAAGCAATAAAAATATTTAAATAGATAAGCTGGAAGATAAGGGAAAAAATTGTATTAAAAAGTTATAAATAGTATGTACACATGAACATGAAGTGGGGGTGTACTGTAGGCACCAGTATTATAAGACTTTTAATCTTTAATGTGTTCTTATATGTTTTATTTATTTATTATTTATAAGGTTTTTAAATTACTATACTCTTTTCTAATTATCAATTAATTTTACATTTTAATTTATTTAGCTAAAGATCAAGTATTTCATGAGCTGAGACAGGTGTGCAGGAAGGAAAGCAGGAAAAATTTGTGAGGAGCAGGTGAACTAAATTGCTGGAGATAAGAAAAGCTGAAATTAAAAATCTCTCTTTAAAATGTTAAAATCAATCAGAAATTGTGTGCAAATCTTTACGTATTGTAGAGCTACATCTAGTCTACACTGTACATTAATGTACAATTTTGAACATTGTTCAACATTCAAGTACATGATTTTTTAAATGTGGAATAATGTTGCTTTCCTGTCAGTTGCCCACTTAAATGTTTAGCTGTGTCCTAAACTAACACATTAGATACTATTTACAACAATATTTGAGATAATGTATAAATGTGTACTAAATGTTAAATACTAAAAATGCACAGAAAATGAGGTACCCTGCCTGTTGTTTATCATTGGAATTTTACAGATTTTTCTTAATGTCTTCATAATTCATTTCACAAATAATACCAAGTTGTCAAATTCACCATCATTTAAACCATCAGAATTACACACAAAACTATCTTGTGTTAGGTTAGTTCACTGGTCATTTTCCACATTGGTTAAAGTCCCCTTTAAGGGTCTGCAGCAGGAAAAATGCAGTGCTACTAATCAGTGTGTCTTTCTTAAAACTGGTCATGCATAACTGGAGCAAACATTTCCTTCTAGTATGTACATTTCCTTCACAATTAACATATTAAAGTAACATCTAACAAAAGAAGAAACAATTGTTTCATAAACAGTATTTTTAATATACAGTTATGGTGCAGAACATTATATTTTCATTTCACATACCACTAAACACATATTACTGAACGGTAATACTAGACAATAATACAAAAACTGGATGTGTCTCTTCAGCTTTCTTCTGCTTCTTTGTTTGGTGTTCTGCTCATAAATGGTTTTCTGTTGCGTTGTACCTGCAGCTGTATTTGGAGGAAAAATACAAAAAAAAAGTCATTTTTACACTGAATCTAAAGTTAACTGATGTGTTACTATGATTGTGTGACTTCCACTGATTGGTATAATACTGCAGCTGAGATTACAAGCAAATGGCAACTTTCTGCTGCTTTAGTTTTTCCTCTAAAAAAAAAAAAAGTGATAAAAACAGCACATTCTCCATTTTCTACATATTTTCTGTTTTCTCCCTATAATTATGAGAACATTTAGTACATACACACACGCCTTAAAATGCAAAGCATGGGACATTGTCCTTACCCACAAAGGGCTGGTGTGGCTGCAGCTTTAATTCCAACCAAGCAGGAGCTCATTTAACTAATCAATTGTTTGAGACCACCCAATTAAACAATTTGTATCCAGTGAACTATGGCTTGACTTTCATCATAAATCTGCAGCCATGTTGTTCCTTTATCAACAAGACGGCAGACCCCTGATCTAAAGGGACAAAATGGTTGCAATGACTTACACCAGATTTTAATTTCTGGTTTAATGTTCTTTTGCCATTCCAAGATTTTATAGTCTATTTTGGACAGCATGAAATTGACAGGGGTGATTTGCTTATTTGCAGGTGCTACTAAATGTTTTTATTTCCACCTAGATGTCTGTGGTGTTCTCCCACCTCCCCGGAGAAAATTGCAGATCCAATTATCTACGGTTTCTTTCACAAAACTCAGTGGTGCGCTTTATATTTTAGTCCGGTCCTGATACGCATCTTTGTACTTTTCCAAGTAGATATTGACTCATGTTGTGAAATTACATTTTTTATCACTGCTACTTGCTGTATTTAATCTCCTAAAACTTGTATTCATATTCAACACTCCCTGAATCATAAAACTATTGCTTTGGAAGAGACTATAAACCATCTAAATGACAGAGCTTCGTTGCCATCCTCTCAGTCAGTAGCCATTTCTTCTTTGGACATGAAGTCTTTGCGTATGTTTTATACCCATCACAGTCTGAGCCAGACTAATATTCTTCACCTTGGTTCCCTCGATCAGGTGAGGATCCTTCTGAAGAGCGTTCTGCAGTCCTTCCTCAGAGGAAAAGCCAATCCAGCAAAAGCCCCTGTGAAACCCCGTCTCTTTATCCTGTGGGGCAAAATCAACAGTGCATGAACACATGAGCAGCACATGGACAAACGAGTATCATCTGAACACAGACCTAACACAGACTAGGACCTAAAGGAGAAATCCTTTTTATTATTTCTGTTTGATTTTTTCCAAGTGGTAAGGAAATTGTTTTTCCAATCTGTGTTTATCTAAAAATACTGGCGCTTGACTGGTATACAATGCATCCCTGGTTCCGCTTACCACCACTGTAAGCAAAGTCTTAGTCCATTTTTTTAAATACACCGAAACACACTATGATTGGATAAACATCCTCGTGACTGGTGGAATAAAATAAAATTGGTGGAACTCTAAAGATTTAAAGAGCCCTAACCACTAGGCAGCTGGTGGCCTAGTGGTTAGGGAGTTGCTGCTGCGATCAGAAGGTCATAGGTTAAAATCCCAGGGAAAGATACCACACTGCTCCCCAGGCGCTGCATCAGTGGCAGCCCACTGCTTCACTCTGAGAATGGGTTAAATGTACAGAAAGAATTTCCCATTGTTCATACTGTGTGAACGACTATAAGGGGTCACTTTACTTTATTCATTCCATCTCCTCTGTCTCAGAGATGGCGTCTCAGAGAATGCAGGGCAAGGAAAGAACGCTCAAGGCTGTGTAAATTACGCAAAGCAGCACATTTTGATAGGTATCATAACTTGTCAGAACACTAGGATAGAAGATGAAGACCCCTTCTCTGAACTGACCCAAATGAAGAAAGAAGGACAAACACTTACAAAAGGCAAGAGGCATCTCTTCACATGGCCAAACTGTCCAAAATACTCCTTCACTTCTTCTACATGTGACAAAACACAAACAGTTTACACAAATGTGTTGATATCACCACTGGATCAGAGGAAAAGGGATTTAAGGCAGTTAACAAGCAATCTAAAGCAGGGTGATTGAGAAACTCAGGCATCACACATATCTTAATAATTACTTTGCCATCATGGCATTAAGGCTGTTAAGAAGCCACGCTAGACCAACATGACCAAAAGTATTGGGACACATCTGTTTTTCAGGTTTTGGGCTAGACCCTTTACTTCCAGTGAAGGGCAATCTTAATGTTTCGGCATACCAATACATTTTGGACAACGCCATGCTTCCGACTTTGTGGACACAGTTTGGGGAAGAACCTTTTCTATTCCAGCATGACTTTGTGAACAAAGCAAGGTCCATTAAGACATGGTTGTATGAGTTCGGTGTGGAATAACTTAACTGGCCAGCACAGAGCTCTGAGCTCAACCCCAGCCAACACCTTTGGGATGAACTAGAATGGAGATTGCGGGCCAACAGCAGTGCCTGACCTCACATACGCTCTACAGAATGAACAGACACAAATTCCCACAGAAATATCAAAATCTTGTGGAAAGCTTTCCAAGAAGAGTGGAAGCTGTTATAGCTGCAAAGGCGGGACCAGCTCCGTATTAAAGTCTATGGATTTGAATACAAGCCATTAAAGACTCTGTTGGTGTAATGGTGTAAAGCGCCCCAGTACTTTCGTCCACATAAATGTAATTTACTTACTTGAAGCGACAGTCCAGGGGAGTCTGGAGACAAAGAGCTCGAACACTTTCCTACTGGGAGCTGCCATGTTTCGTCCTTGACAAACGCGGAGACCGCTGACGTCACGTTGCGTTTAAAGCTATTTATACGGTCATTTTAAGAAGGAAATTACAATTTAAAGACTTCAATCCCACGTGTTGGGTTTATAAAAATAAGCAATATATACTATAATCAACCTGCTTATTTTGGTTGTAAATAAGGTTTTATCTTCACTGACGTCAGGAGGTGGGAGTTCAGAGGTGGAGATGATGGTAAAGATGGCAGCCTCCATGGTGGAGCATGGAGAAGACGCCTTCAGGAAACTGTTCAGGTTCTACAAGCGCAGGAACCCTCCTCCAGACCTAAGCCAGGTCATCGACTTCTCCAAGAGGGTAGAAAATGAACGGGTGGGTCTCCAAGTCAGTGATATTTGCAATAAGGTTTTGATTAATGAGTGTGTTGTGCATGTATTATTTTATCCTTATTTTTAAAATAGACCAGGGATTTCTACAGGCTTTGTACAGGAATAAAATAGAACATTTGAAAAAAATATATATTAGTGTTATGGGTTTTATCTACCTACATATATGTAATAGATACTTGTTTGTGTGTGTACCAACACTACGTCTGCACAACACAACAAATGGTCTTAAACACATTAAGAAGGCAAGAAATATCACTAATTAACTAATTGACAAGGCACACCTGTTAAGTAAAAAACATGGCCAATGCCTCATGAATCTGATTGATAGAATACCAAGAGTGTGCAAAGCTGTCATCAAGGCAAAACTTTGAAACATATTCTGGTTTGATTAACTTCAAATAATAAAAAAAAAGGAAACTAATGAATGAGAATGTGTGTCCAGACTTTTGAGTGTGTGTGTGTGTGTGTGTGTGTGTGTGTGTGTGTGTGTGTGTAAATATCTCACCTTCATGAACGTTATATGGAGGCAGAAATATAGAAATCCTCTAGTTTGTTACAGTGATGTTATAGATATTGTAATAAAGCAAATGTGGTAAAAGATTGTAGAGATACTGATATTAAGGTTTCCATACATAAACATGAATTAAATGTAACCAACCCCCCCCCCCCAAATATTGATTTATGGAGAAATGTAGAATTTATTTCTGCAGGGTTTTAAATGCAGTATAGTGAATAAAGTGCAGACATTTGTTTGCAGTATCCCAGCATAATCCATACGTTCTCCTGTTCCACAGTACAGTAAATGCATCATCAATTATCGATTTGAAATATCTTTCAAATGTAAACGACTCTCCACAATTATCTGTTGATGCTTAAGGGAATCTGATGTCATTTTGCATCACAAATTATATAATCACTTTGGAAGATGTGAGAGAGGTCGTACCTTTTAAAAAATATATAATTCATGTGGCATTCAGTAGTTTACACATAAAACAAAGTTCCCCTTTGCAGTTTTTTCCAACTGAGCTGGACCAGGACAAACTTAGTGATGAAGCTGCTTGCAGAGCAGGACTTCAGCCTGTTAAAGAATGGAGAGCCTTTGGCCTTCAGGGATATCCAGGTATGAAGTATTTTGAATTGTAAGACTTGGCTTAAGTATAGCCATTAGTGGCTTGTACTGAGACAGGAATTAAATATTTAAGCTTCAAATCTTGAAGGTTTTTTAACGGAAGTCAGATAAGCTTTTGTTAACACATTATATGGATTTTCTTATGCAAATACAATGGGGAAACATGTTGTGTTTTCTTATGTTTTCTCAAATTTAGGCTTCATATTCATCTCCAATCCCTTCCTCCCGGGCTCACAGCAGTACTGGGTAAAGCAGTGCCTGAAGACCTACCCCCAGAAACCCAACGTGTGTAACCTAGACATGCATATGTCACCTACCGAGACTGAGAACATCTGGGAGAAAAGTGTTGACAGCATTCGGTAAACAAGCCTTCATAACATTTACATGCTACATTTATGACATTTACCAGACGCTTTAATCCAAAGCGACTTCCATTCCCCAAGTATAGGGAACAGTCTTCCTGGGGCAACTTGTAGTTAAGGGACCCAGTGGTGGTATGTTGAAGGTAGCATTCAAACCCATGACCTCTTGGTCCAGGGGCAAGTATCCTACCCACTATTATTTACTGTGTATATCACTGATTGTCCTGATGTACAACCTGCAAATTTCCTCCTTTAAACTTTTACCATCTTAAATCACACATGCACATCCTATTTTCACTGCTCATTGAATTATGGAAAATAATTGAGTTTTCTATTTTTAATTTTTGCACTTACTTATGAGCCTACAAGGTTAAACTTTTTTTTTAAATGATCTCTTTTTGGATTGACTGAATGATGATTATCTTCTGTCGTTCATGTTATTACTTGGAATTTACAGCAGTAATATCTGTATAGAAATGTCTTTACTTTTAGTCTTGTTTGAAGTGTGCCTTCTTGTTGCACTTTAAACTATGCAGATTACTCCGTTTGAACATTTTATGAACAGAGATGTATAAATAAGGGCTATCCAATGAATATATTATCTGTTGTGCAGGATAAAAGGGAAAAGAGAGCCAAGGACGCTGCTAGAGAAACTCCGTTGGGTGACTTTGGGTTACCACTACAACTGGGACACTAAGGTACTCTTCACAGATTGAATTTTATGACTGACATTTATCCCAAAGTTAGCTTCTCTGAAACATCTGTCCTTGACAGGAAGTCCTGGGGTCTACTGCACATTTTCTCTACCTCTCTCTCTCACCCATCTCTCTCTCTCTCTCTCTCTCTCTCTCTCTCTCTCTCTCTCTCTCTCTCTCTCTCTCTCTCTTTGAACACCTGGTGCATTTCATTCATTAATTAGGAAGTTCTTCAGTAGTTCAATCAAAGTGAGCTGGCACCAGGGAATCTTGACCTCTGCTTTAATTAATAAAAAAAAACTGTAATTTGAAACCTTTAATGCAAATGATGCCGCATGCTAATAAAAGGAGGAAAAAGTTCATGTCTTTGTGTTCTTGTGATGTTCCTTCCCTCGGGGGAATTGTGTGTTTTATTGAAGTTAGCCTCCCTCAGAGAGAATGCACTTTGTCCTGGGTCTTATTAGCGGTTTCCTCCTTTCAGGACATTTCATCTCTAATTTCGCAGACTTGATGCTTGCCTGTCTCGTTTATATGCTAATTACATAAAAGTGTTTAGTCTTCTGTCCTATTAAATCTGTCAGGAGATGCACACAGGATTCATTAACCTGATCGCCATTTGACACTGCCAAATGTCTGACAACAACCTGTGAATTTTAAGCAGAGTCTCTTTCGCTCCTCCTCTGCGTTATAGTGAGGGTGGAGGCTGATCCGCCAGCTCTGTTAGGATCACAGGCCTGTCTGGCTAATTCGGCTGTTTGGAAAGACACGGCTCACATGATTATCCGCTGATTACACTTTCACGCCTCACCGCTGACACTGGGACCGGGTGCGAAAGCCGACAAGCAAAAGGAACAACATCCCTTAATCTTTTATTAGATATGTAAATTATTAGCCTCTTCATATTTTGAAAAATGCAGGAGAAATAAGCTTATAAATATAATATGGATTTGTGTGTGTGTGTGTGTGTGTGTGTGTGTGTGTGTGTGTGTGTTCATGTCTATATAAATTTTTTTATGCATTGAACAATAATGATACTCATTTTGCTGTTTTGTTTTTTTTTTAAATATATAAAATACATCCATCACCATCTAGACATACTCTGCAGACCACCACAGCCCCTTTCCAGCGGACCTTTGCTCCCTGTCCCAGAAAGTTGCTGCAGCCTGTGGCTTCCCTGGCTTCAATGCGGAGGCAGGAATTCTCAACTACTACCGCTCTGATTCGTCTCTTGGAATCCATGTTGATGAGTCTGAACTGGATCATACTAGGCCTCTTTTGTCCTTCAGGTAAAGAAAGTTGTTTTGTTTGAACTAAATAATTGAAAACGTTTCCAAGTTTGGAGAACTTCTGTTTACTAAATGGTTAGCCAAGACAAGTTATAAAACTTGTATTTATCAAATAAAACAAAAAATGTATATCAAATAAGTAATGTTTGCTTCTTTTCTTTATGTAATGTAACCTATGAGTAGCAGTATACCATATAGTATCAGAAATCACATCAGCAGGTCTGTTTGAGATCGGCTTGTCACTGTTCAAGAAAAGTGTATGATTTAAGCATGCATTTTGCTAAATGCTAAATAATCTCTGTTTCCTACATTAGCCTCATAGCTCTAGTGCAAAATTAATTAAGCCAGCTTTACACGCCACATGTCTTGGCTGATTTGATGATTTTAATGATTAGAATCACTGTGCCAAAACAGCATACTATGAGGTTATGAGGACTATGAGGTTACTGACATCACTGAGCTCTTCAATATCTTCTTAAACGCTTAACCACTATGGTTTCTCCCAGCTTTGGCCAGACCGCAGTCTTCCTCCTGGGGGGCACAAAACGCCAAGACCCTCCCACGGCCATGTTCATGTGCAGTGGTGACATCATGATTATGTCAGGCTCTAGTCGGCTCCTGTACCACGCCGTGCCTTGCATCTTGCCAGCGCCTGCAAACGACCCCCTGCCGTTCTGCCTGGGCCAGCGTCCGGAGAAGGAGCCGGTGAGCAACGGACTCATCCAGGACGTGTTTGAAGAAGACTGGGAGGTGTGCTCCCGGTACCTCCTGACATCACGGGTCAATATGACTGTCCGACAGGTTCTGGGGTTGGGCCAGACGTTCCCTTCAACACTGACCCCTGTGGGAGCTGTAGCTGAATCCACAAGTGGCTATGGTGAGGAGCCAGAAGAACTCGTTCAACAGGTGAAGAAGAGGAAGAATGAGTGTGGTTATGAGCTTGACTCTTGACGTTTATTTCTGATTCACTTTTGAACTTTTTTTAAGCCCTGAGGACACACTGACCCAACATGTCAACGCAGGCTTGTTCTGTTCCAGAATAAGAACTGGCAGGAAAGATGAACCAGCGTGAGCAAGAGTGTTAGACTGGGGAAGAGCATTCTAGAACTGTGTGAGTTGGGGAAGTGTGGCCGAGCAGTGTGAATGTGAAGACTCTGAAACAGTATGAATGGTGAAAACATACTGGGACAGCATGAATGAGGGAAAACATGTTAGTACTTCGTGAATAGGGAGAGGGTTTTAGAACAATATAATTGGAAAACACATTCTAGAACAGTTTGAACAGGGAGGACATTCTAGAATGGCAAAAATTCTATAACAGTGTGAATGGGGAGAACTGTCTAGAACAATGTGACTGAGGGAAAATGTTAGAAGAGTGTGTGTGTGAGGAGAACATTCTAGAGCAGTCTCTCAGACCATGAAAACATGTTCCTAACGATGAGGAAGGACATTCTTGAACTGTGTGAGTGGGGGAACCATTGCAGCATGAAAGACTGACGCGATTATGAAAAGGCATGAAAACATACTAGAACAACATGAATGAGGGGAAACGTGAACAAGGAGAGTATTTTATTACAGTATGAATGTCATAAACATTCTAAAACAATTTGAATAGAACATCCTAGAGTGGTAAAGGCAAGGTTGGGTCAGGGTGCTCTGAGGTTTATGGATGTCTTCTTGGAAAGCACTATGAGTCCTTTGAGTTGCCGTTATTTATTCAATCAGAATTCATGATTAAAAGCTGTACATATGTGAATATAAGAAACTTTTGCAATAAATATGTTTTTATAAATGCAGAAACCACGGTCAGCAGCTGGCAAAAAAAAATATGTGAATTTCTATCTCCTTGTCAAGTCAGTTTGATTCAAAAGACAAGGTGACTTCTTAACCTGTCATGTTTGGCTTTCTGCAGAATGGCATCCACTTCATAAAACAGCAGTGACATTCAGTCCAGCCAGTCGGCAGATGTGCCAATACGCTGGCCACTCTGTAGTGGCTGCCATGTTTGCTGGTTGGCCAGTAACACTAAACAGATCTGACCTTCAGAGAAAAGCAGCGATGGCGTATCATCTCTTTAATCTGGTCACACTGTGTCTGGACCGGGGAGAGATTGGCTTTGACAAGCTCCCCAAGGCACACCGCCTGACAAGGCCATTGTGCTGTTGGACGCGAAGCACCAGCGTTACCTAGGCAATGAAACCTTGCTGTCAAATGGGTTGTTTCTGTTAGAAGAGCCTGGGAAATTGGCTTCTTGGAAGGCTTACATTTGACTCCCTTTACTCCCATGACTGGTTATGATCAATCAATGTCTAAGACAGTTATCAGCAGAAAATTAGTATCCCATTTATATCCAAGACAAATACAGACTCTGAAATGTTATTTTGATTTTAGGGTGGCCAATTCTAGTCCAGGTGGATTAAACAAGTCTAAACCTATTTGCAAATAAAAAAATGTATTTGTTTCCACTGAATATTTAAGGGAGGAAAAATAACTTCCCGAATGGCTTACAGACTTGCAATAAAACTTCTAGGTACATCTAGCATCAAATAGCATAGGGAGTGAAGTTTGTTAAGCTATTCTTCTCTTTTTGGATACTTGTGTGCAATGTTTGGTGTAAAATAATAATGCGCCGAAGTTAGATATGTGGAAAGATGCTGTCGCCAATGTGACTGTTAAGCTGTTAGGAAATTAAAGTGGAAAAAGCTATTAGTAACTAAATATTTAACTGAATAAAATGTTAATTCACTGTTTTACAAGCACTTATAAAGCCATTTAAAAATACTAGCTGCTATTGTCAAATATTTTCATGAAAAATGAACCAGTATAAATGAACCAGATTTTTGCTGAATCCAGCAACTGGAAAATGTTATGCAAGTACACTTGCAAGCAAAAGTTTAAACACCCCTGTCAAAAGGGTGAAAGAAAGTCCACTTCCTCAACAGGGAAACATGTTTATCCTAAAGTTTATCCCAAAGAAAGTTCTGTTTACTGAGTTTAAAATAATAAGCAAAAAATCCATAATGTGCCATTATGGCCACCCAGTAAAATAAGTAGTTGATGTGTACTAACTTTCACTCAATAATAGTGTCATTTGATCAAGGCAGCTGTTTGGAAAAAAAAATAAACTGTTGGAAAATAATGTGACAATAAGTGAAATGATTGTATTCAATTCAGATTAAGAACTCACGTTAAATGCATTTAGAGAAATTTGCTACTGTGTGACTGTTTACATTTTAACACAATTACCCCTTGATGGCCTGTGTGGTCCATTTCCTTCTGGATGATGCTGAGTGAACTTTGACTCTTGATCTTGCTACTTCCAATATGCAGTTTGAATCTACAGTAGTTACATTATTCCTGTCCTGCATGTCTGTATCTTAATGGTGTCCTGAACAAAGTGTCAATAAGTAGACAGTATAAGTCTTTGTCCCAGTTTCAGGAGGAGCGCATAGGAATAAAAGTGATTGTCATATTTGTCACCGTAATCATGTATTTTCCAGTAATTCCTGGCCATACAGTAAAACTCTATGATTGAGTTTCAACTTTAAGACAACAATGATGATTTGATTAGAAATGCTGCTTTCCTTTGTCAACCGAAGTCTGTTAAGTTTGACTCTGGAATAATGACCTCTGGTTTGTGTTCACTGAATGGGGTGGCAATTGAGAAATTGTCAGAACTATCTGACTTTGGAGAGGCAAGGTATAGCAATCCATTCACTAAAGAAATGCAAAAAAAGGACACAACAATCTTGTATGTGATCATTTTATAATAAACACCCACCATACAGGCATGCACATTGTATGTACTGTAAAAGTGGCCCATCCATTGTTCCACAATTTGATAGGCACCCTCTAACTTTTCTGTCAGTGGAGAGAGACCACCATAGAACCACATATTATTTGGGTGGTGGACCATTCTCAGCACAGCAGTGATATGGCCTCAGTAGAATAGTACTGTGTGCAGTCCTGGTATTTCTGGAATGTGGAGGCCAAGTCAACACCTTGAACTCTTTCTTAGGTCCCTAAAACTACTCCTGAACAATTACAGTGTGCAGGGTGCATTATCCTACTAAAAGACACTGCTGCCATGAAGAGATGATATAGAATAAAGTTTAGATAGATGGTACATGTCGGAGTAACATCCACATGAATGCCAGGGCACAAGGTTTCCCAGAGCATCATACCTGGCTCCACCAACTTCCAACATGCCTTCTTCCAAAAGTGCATTATCTCTTCCCCAGGTAAGCAAAACGTTCACCCAGACATTCACATGATTCACATCCCTGGTACTCTGTTCAGTGCTGTAACAGCCCCCTGTGCAGTAATCATACCTATAGTGCAATACTCATCACTCCAGAAGAATTACGTAAAGTCCCCTCTTGCTGTCGATTTATTGTTTGTCTATTGTTTACTGTAATCTTATCTGTTGTAACCTGCACTCTGTTGAATGCTGTATGTTGCACGGAGGTCCATGGAGAAACGTCTCATCTCACTATGTACGTGTATACAGCTGGTGATGACAAAGTAACCTTGAACTGTGATGATGTGAAAGAATGCAATTAATCAGACCACCTTCATGTATCCATCACAAGTAGGCCCTCCTCGAAATCACTCAGATCCTTATGCTTGCTCATTTTTCCTGCTTCCAGCATATACATTTCAAGAATTGAATGTTTACATGCTGCCTAATATATCCCACCCCTTGATAGGTGGCATTCTAACAAGATCAATGTTTTTCACTTCTCCTGTCAGTGGTTTTAATGTTGTGGCTGAACTGTGCATTCCCACACACTCTTAAATGATTAACACATCGCTTGTCTATATGAACTAATCACTTGTATCACACTAAGACTCAGGAATTTCTCTCCATCTCTGGCCACCTTCAGGAAACTCTCAATGCTACCAGGGCCTTGGTAGGACATTCATTTTACGCAGACAGAAATACCCTGCCCTCTTCGATAAAATTATACGCTGTCAGGATGATGTATGTAGTCATATAATTTTTATTGCTGCCATTTTATCTGCGCTTCTTGCTGGCTCCATGTTTCTGCCCTGTTGCTCCCCCCAACCCCCTTCCCAAGCTCCAATTATTCTGTCATTACCCGTCATTGGCAGGTACGGGTGATGGGGCGGGTGCAGGTTCATGAGCGCAAAACCTGCCTCCTTCCTTCACAGCTCCATCCTAAATGAGCTCCACACCGGTAAGACCACACATCACCGCGGCTTAGCTCCTTTCACTGCGGAATTTAACGGAAAGTCAATTACACAGATCCATCACTGTGCAGGAAAGAGCATGACGTTAGATTACAGCCTTTTCTATTTGCATCAAGGTATTTTTCAGCACACCCATCTGTATGATACAGGACCTTTTAAAAGTTTTTAACGCTGGAATCTATCTGTTCTTGCTGCCTGTTTGTTCGGTTTGTTATATGCCTTGATGACGATGGCCGTGGAGTGTGAAAGGGACAGATGATGCATCCTTAGGATGAAGAGTGTGCTTTTACCTTCAAAATCCCACCAAAGGCCTCATTAGGGCTAATAATTACAACATATTAGCTTTGCAAATTAGGGCAAAATTGCATTTGCTGTGTCATTGCTGTAATCACTGCCATTACCAATAATTGCTGCTGCAGTCACATTGAGATGCAGACACGGGCTTGTGCTGCTGACGACTGACCGAGCCTCATAATCTCGCTTTCACAACTTACTCCACAAACACAGTTTATATAATCATTACCAGTGCGTAGCTTACACTGACTTGGTCTGCAGTGTTGCATCTGTATGTCCTTCTGTTGAGTATGTTGTTCTGTTTTTTGTAATTGCAAGAAAATTATCTACTACTTAGGGAGACAGAAGGAGAGATGTAAGAAGAAATGAAGGAAAGGATGTAGAGGAAGGGATTGCAGGAGACAGAGATAGAGGGAGAGACAGATGGAAAAGAGAAACAGAAACATGGAGAGACAGAGAGAACAGGATCGATAAAGATGGAGGGAGAAATGTTAGATCAGTATACTGAGTGAGTTATACTGAGAAAATACAGACATAAAATCCAACACATGGCGTCTTAGTAAAAAGCTGGGCCACCACACGCTGCCAAAATACCTTCAATCAGCACAGATTCTACAAGTCTCTGGAACAGTAGTATTTAAACACTAGCCAGCTGAGCTGTGTTTTGCAGCTCAAAGTTTCAGCCATCCATCTGAACCCTCTTTAAAGTAACTTATATCTTTTATTCTTGCCATCTTGATTCAAAATCGAGGTTTTTTCAGCATTTCTAGACATGCCACAGAGCATGGTAGGATGTTAACTGTTTAAACTGTAACTGAATAGAGATGAAATGTGCACAAAAGGCCCTGGCTAAATACTTCAGCCTATTTATGTCACGTTCCCCTTTAACTCCCGAATGAGGGCAGGCGCGTAGGCAGACATCCATTTTTATTTTCTTCATTTGCAAACCAAAACAATAGGCACGAATGCTAGAAACAAACTCAAAATACAAACCAAAAGGAGATAAGGGAACATCCAAACAGAGCCACTCAGTATGATGGTGGACCGACACTAAGGTCCACCACAAACGAACGTAAATACAAAACCAAAACACTACAAACCAATAGAAATTCCAAGCACCTTTTCCCTGAGCATACCGGCCAGCTGAAACACATCATAAACCAACTCAAACCTGATGTGCTCAGGATTGCACAATAAAAGTACCCAACAAATAAACAAAAAACAGAAAAGGCCGGCCTCTAGCGGCCACCAACCGTCACAGTTGAACTGCATATGTGGTTTGTACAATTTCATGTTAGTTTGATAAGAAAATAACTTCTTGAAACATAACTGAAAAATTCACTGGCTGTAAAAGCGGAATATTATGAATATTAAGAACATCATGAATATTACTGTAAATATTAATATACTGAGAAACTTGTTCTTTGTTTTTTTCTTGAAATTATGTATATTGCACAGAGTGGACACGGGGTCTTAGTAGACTTATATAATTAGGTTTAGCCTGATTAAAGCCCTTAAACTCTGAGGGTGGGTTTCTTATGCTAACTGTAGTCTTGTGTCAGTGTTAAATCACTACTGGAAAATGTTTTTAGCCTTAATCTGGGTCTGAGAAATTGGCCTGAAGTTTCTGAATGCAGGACTGTCTTTAAATTCCTCATAACTCCTCAGAACTGTGTGTAGTAACACAACAGTACTTATTATTTACCAAACAATTCTATTAAATTATAGAACTTAAGCTTAGTAACTGATTAATTAGTCTGCATTTTATTAATCATCAGTGTTGTGTTATGAGCTATCTATATTAGTGGGCACACTGTTCTAGAAGACAAGGTAAAAAACTGTTTTTGAGATCCACAAAATATGTTCTTGTCTTTGTGATTACAGGACCCTTTACATTATCACTGGCTTTGTGGTGGGCATCATTCTGTCACAGTTTCAAGGATTCTGAGTCACGAATAAAAATCTCTCTCTCTCTCCCTTATCTCCCCGCCCTCCTTTCTTTCTCTGTATCCCTTCCTCTTCCAGTCTGTCTCTCTCACTCTCTTCCCTTTCTCTCCCTTATCTGTCCTCTGTCCTCCCTTTCCCTGTATCCCTTTCTCTTCTAGTCTGTCTCTCTCCTATCCTCTCCTTCTGCATCTGTCTCTCACTCTCTCCCCTTTCTCTCACTTATCTGTCCTCTTTCCCCCCGTTCTCTATATTCCTTTCTCTTCCAGTCTGTCTCTCTCCTTTCCTCTCTCTTTCTATCTCTCATTCCCTCTCTCTATCTCTTTTCCTCTCTTTCTTTATCTCTCCGCTCCTTCAGTCGTCAAATCAGCCCGGATGAGGTGAGCTGAATGTTCAGAAGCAGCAGAGATAGAGAGAGAGCACCAGCTGCCGTTGTTATGGTGATGAGTGCTTTCAGCAGGCAGAACCACCGGCGTCCCAGTGTGTTGATTACGGGCCATTATGTTATTTGCACCGACATTGTTTTTAATTGGCCTGCCCCCGTTGCCATGGCAGCGGAAGCGGGGCTCTGCTTTTTGGAAGCCGTGTGATGTGCTTGTTTATTTACCAGTGGCCTACTTGGACACTGCGGTCAGTGGCGAGGCATAAAGTGTTAGGAGCTGCTTGTATGTTTGCGAGACGGTCTCTGCCCTCAGCTGCCCATCAGTATCAGACCCGCGCCAACTCTTCTCCTCCACCTTCTTAAATTTCTGTACTTCCACTTTTAATTTTCTTTTAGTGATTTTCTATGTATTCTTTTCTTTATTTTATTTTTTTATATATTGCCTCCTACTATTTTTATGCTTAATATTTTCCATTTCTATTCCTGTAAAGTGCATTAAATTATCTTTGAGTGATGATCATGGGCTCCATAAGTAAACTTAACTTGACTACTACTAATGTTTAAACTTTTAGTCTGGTTATTGTTTTGAGGTCTAGACTGATAACAATTTGCTGATCTAAGTGCTTTAGGCGTCCAGAAGAATCCAGACACCTCTTCTTATTAGTGAATTCAGATTCTTTAAGATATCTCCCATTTCTGACACAGGTGTTCTAATGCACACACACATACACAGTTTGTGTAATCTCCCTGGAAAAGCATAATCAGTTGAACGGGCTCTCCTGGGTCAGTATGTGAGGTTAAGATCACCCCGATCAACGCTAAGTGTCGGTTGGAGGGGTATAAAGCTCTCCAAGCACAAAACTGTGGAGAAGTGGAACTGCATTCTCTGGAGTGATGGGGCTCCGTCCAATACCTTTGGAATGAGTTGGAGTTACATTTGGGATGAGTTTAAAAGGCTGTTACTGCAGCAAGGAGATGTCAAAATACCAATCAATACCCTGGATTTCAGAAAAAAAGGATTATTTGGAGATAATAATGAAGCAGCAGAATGTGAAGGCCTTGGTGCATATCTTACTAAATTGATTTTTATGTTTAATTGCTGTGCTTTTGTCCGTTTTATGAATAAAAATATATTTGAGGCCCTTAATCAGTACAGTGCAATTTGTGGCATATGTGTGATAATTTAGTGGTGTAGTTTCTATAAGCTGAAACTTTTAAGTACAGTCTTTTTCATCCTTAGCCTTGAATGTTTTAAGGATAGTAAGAACACAGAACAATTATATTTGGAATTAGTGAATCTAAATAATGGTGCTGTGTGCTAAGTTTACTACAGGCCAAAAATCAGCTCATGAAATGAAGCGACAAAAAGTAAAGGAGATTTAGTTTCTATTTTATTGCATTTTTGTGTTCTGAATATAGGGGAGAGCATTGTTGTCCTCTCTGACTCTCTCTCTGTCTGTCTCTCTGTCTCTCTCAGTCTGTCTGTCTTTCTCTCTGTATGCAGCCTTTTGGCAGCCTGTAATTTTTCTTTTTCAATCACTCTGGCTTCCATGGCAACTCTATCTGCTGAGTAGCCAGATGAGTGCGCTGAAATTGTTCTAGGGTCTCATAATTGTGTATAGGTTAGACAAAGTCAGAACAGCACATCCATATAGGACTACATCATGTCTTCGTAATATTCCATCCAGCAAGTATTATTATTTTAGCAGATGCTCTTTGAATATGTCAAATTGGCTTAACCTTAGGTCCATCATCATGCTGGCCGATTTTGTGTACCTCGCACTTTCACATTTTTGTGCATTTCTATACATTTCCACACAGAAACACATATATACAAAGCAAAGAAAATAAACTGAACATATACACCTGAATAAATGAGTGGAGAATCATAAAGAGCCCAGATGATGGCGGAGAAGTGTACCGCATGATACAATTAAGCAATTAACAGCCTACTATGCTCTGTGGCATGTATAAAATGCTGAGCAGGCCCAATCGGCCTTGATTTTGGATGAAGATGATAAGATGAGAGTAAGTGACTCTGAAAGAAGGTTCATTATTGGTGCATAGATGGCAGGAGCTTTCAGTCACAAAGACTTCTCAGGAAAGAAGCTGTTGTTCTCATGACGGTTAACACACGATGTAATCAGACTCTACCAGCCAGAACAGTCTTTCCAAAACTACATAGAGAGGGAGAATAGAGCTTCAGTGCACAAACTCCTAATTACTTATACGAAGATTTATACACATTACTGATTTTAGTGCGGTGAAGACCACAAGCACTGGTTTGCAGTGCTGTGGAAAACAATGATATGGTCAGTTTGAGTCATCCGTCACCATATTCTACACATGTGTGGCTTATACCAAGAAAACAGTACAAGCCTGAAGGCTGGACCTCTATAATGAGTGGGTCTGGTAGCTTTAATGCTATTCCAGCTTTGTGACTGATCACCTACGTATCATGATAAAACATCTATCCTTATTGGAGTGGTCTCTTCCAGGATGACAATACACCCGCCCCAGGGCATGGAGGGTCACTGATTGGTTTGAAGATTATGACAGTAGAATACGTAGATCATATGCTGTGGCCTTCAGTCACCAGATCTCAACCCTACTGAACATGTTCAGAAAGTTTTAGAAAGACATATTAGGCAGTGTTCTCCACCGCTGTCATCAAAACGCCAACTGAGTTTATTTCTTTTTGAAAAACAGTATTTCATCCCTCTACTTCAGTTCCAGAGACTTGTAAAATCTCAGCCATTTTGCACTGAAGCTGTGCTGGCTGCCAACACCTTATTAAGACACTTTTTGTTGGTTTCCCTCTATTTTTCCACTTATATATATATGTATAGAGAAATATCTAGGAATTTCTAAAGGAATTTATTTCCATTTACAACAGAATAGTGCACAGAACATGAGAATATTATTGGAAAATTATACAGGGGCGAAATAAATTTGGCGGAACTAAGTTTCACTTGCTACAGGCCAGAATAAAGCATTGTTCTGCAAGGTGGGAATAAAACAAGTAGTAATTATTTTAGATCGAAATTCTCTAAAGGATTGTCTTGTGCAGAAGTGAAACTGAAATTTGTAGAAAATGCTTTAGAATGCCTGCATGGCTAATTTCATTTGTCCTGGGAGAGAACATAGTCTCCATTTATAGGAAACAAACAATAACGGGCTTGTTGGCCCTTGTCTTGTAGTCCGCCAGTGCCACCTGAAGGTCAGGAAGAATACGGCATGATAACAGAGGGTGCACCCACCAGGCCTCTAGAAGACAGGCCACATTGTGTTTGTTCAGAGAGAACAACATTTCAGCCATGTGTAAATAAAATGTTTAAATGTTCAAGCCCTCACAAAAAACAAAACAACAAAAATAAATCTTGATCTTCACTTACAGCTCACTTTCTAAATCAGATTTTCTGTGAAAGGAGGTTCAACCAGTGCAACCTTACACAACGCGCTCATCAATAGGCCATCAATAGCTCCTTTAGACAAAGGAGGAAAATGTATAACATTCATGATGAAAAAACAAAAACGAAGAACTTTGCTAGGGCCAAAACATTCACGTGGAGCTGAACCAGTTCATTTAGCCACCAGTAGCTCTCCAAATATTCTTGATAATGTGAAATTATATTATTAACAATATTAACATGGTGCTCTTTGTTTCTGGAAACAAACGTTTAACAGATCAAAAAAAACCCTCAAAATTGCTGATGATACGTTTTTATTTTGCTACTTTTAGTTCAGAGACATGTAAGCTGTCAATAAAAAAAAAAAAAATCCTGGCCGATACAGATTTGATGCCATGTCTGTAGTGAAACTGCTTTTCATGAATTTCAAACAAAGCAACCAGAAGCAGCAGAAGTCGGTCAGTCATTAACATGTGTTTGGCCCTGTTTGCAGAGGCCTAGACAGACAGCAAGTCACTTCCAGGGATCCTTAAACTGGCTAGAAACATGCAAAACTGCAGAATTTTCCCACGTCTTCACTGAGTATTTCTGTAATGGACACAGCTTCTGTGATAAAGCTGCATTGGAACTGTGTTGAAGTAATCAAAATTTCCCTATTACCCCAAATTTAGCTAATTAGCCAAAAACTGGTTTGGTGTCTGAAATGTCCTTGTACCCCATCGATTAGCATTGTGACTGATAAAACGTATTTATTTATTTTTACAATGCCATGTCGCACCATGTCAATAACCACATGAGCACATAAGATAAAAGTTTATTTGGGACAACTTAAAAACCTTTATTCTGTTTGAAGCAATAGTATGATGATGACAATAGTATGATCATTTTGCAGCTTGCACAGTGATGAGACATAAGCTTCCATTACTAGTTAGCTGCATTAGCCTCATAGCTCCAGTGCCACACTAAAGTGTCAAGTAGGAGAAAAAAACAATAGGACCATAGTGCAACACAAAAAACAAAAAAAGAACCAGAACAGACAGTTCTGGCAGAACAGGAATAAAGAGAGAGTGCAAAAAATATAGACACAAAATCAACAGTGCAATAATTTACAGGACAACATACAATGCAGTCGACAGGAGAAGTAACAGCACTAGTGTGAATAAATACCGTTTTATGCTTAATACTATACTTAAGTGTGCAAAAAATTTAAAGAATGTAAAGATTAATAATTGTACAAACTAGCAAGTGGCAGCTATGGGATTAGGAAAAAACTATCAAACTATTTTTAAGGGGTAGCCTAAATGAAGCCTAATATGGGTGCTTTTTAATCACAAGGTGTTGTCTGTAATGAAACATAAGCAGAAGACGTCTCTTAAACGGCAGCGATGGAGGGAGTCCTCCAAGTGTAATGGCTTTTCTAAGCAGGGCTTGAAATGGAGGAGCTCTTGCAGCGTGTCACGTGCAGGAGGAGGAGTAACCCAGCAGTGTGATAAGAGGAGTGAGTGTATAGAATTCCCATCATTCCCATCATTCCAGTCCCATGCTTCTGCACATCACTTGTGTCAGCCGAATGAGCCACAGTGTCATCTTGACTTATGCTCCAAAAAACAAAACAAAAAAAACATTGTACAGTACCACTGCACTTTACACCACATATTTATTTCCAATAAAATCATACAAATTCACTACACACACACACACACACACACATATATATATATATATAGATATATATATACACTGATTCAACAACTCAACCACTTACTAGTGAAGTTAATAATATTTATTGTATTATTACAGTGGCACACGTAATGGGGTGGGATATATGAAGAAGCAAATGAACAGCCAGTTTTTAAAGTGTAAACAGGAAAATAAGCAAGTGTAAAAATCTGAGCAACTTTCAGAATCTGAGCCGATCTGAGGAACAAGGGCCAAACTGTTGGCTAGACGAGAGCCTTTTCAAAATGGCAGGTCTTGCGGGGTGTTCCTGGTATGTGATGTTACCAAAAATGATACAAGGAAGGACAACTAAGGCTCACTGATGTTCGCATAGAGCAAAGTCCAGCCAGTCTGGGCTAATCACACAGAAAAGTTACTGTAGTACAAATTGTTGAAAAACTTCATGCTGCCTATGATAGAAAGATGTCAGAAAGGTGACTGTTCTGCAGCTGTGGTTACTGATTCTGAGTTTTAACCACTCAGGGCCAGCATGTGACATTTTGGAACTCCCAACTTCAGCCCAGTCACAACTATTGATTAATGAGCAACATACAATTTTTCAACATACAATTTTTCAACATTTTGTTGACCTGGAGGGATCACTAGTCTGCATGAGTAGTTGAGTGGTCGCTCCTCCACCTATGCAACTGCCTAGTTCACCCATGTGGACCTGCTGGCCCTGCACACTCTACCCTTCTGCGTCTGGCCACATCCACATGTATGAAATTGAAATAAAAGCCAGGATTGTTATGGTAGGTCTGTAAATATTGTTATCCTCTGCATCACCAGTGCTGGGATGAGCAGTGATTTGTTCATTTGTAAGAGCATCATAACTCGACAATGCTATTGTTGTAACTCTCAAATGCAATTAAGGCCTGACATGTCCATTACATCACACCAATTGCTCCTGACTGAAGGGAGACAGCGACAGAGGGGTGAGAGCAAAAATATATGGCTGAATTATGAAGCTATGAGGGCACAGCTGAGCTGATGTCTGACTCTGACTGAGGGGAAGAGTTAACAGGGCTGATGTTCTGAAATGTAGTCAAAGCCAATGTTTCAAACACTTCATCACAATCTTCTCATCTGTGCTGCAGTGTCCATACACAAACATTTAGAAGGCTTATTATTCTCTCTCTCCATCTTAGAAAGAGAGTGAGCAACCATGGAACCCCTGAATTAAAAACAGGAGTGGTTTTTTTTCGCTTTTCATGAATAAACAAATAAACAAAATTCCTTTCACAGGTCTCTGAGTCTACATGAGAGAGCCTGGAATAGTGAGAGAAAGAGAGAAAGAGAAAGGGGGGAGAGAGAGAGAGAGAGAGAGAGAGAGAGATGATGAAAGAGCCTGGTAAAGGGAGACTAAGTAAAATAAAAAGAGAGAGAGGAGAGAGAGACAGAGAGAAAGAGAGCACAGAAATGCTGTGTCTCCCTGGCAGTGCTGCCCGCTTGCCCGGCAGCCTCCTCGGCCCCCTCCTGAGACCTGCTTTACTCCCATCAGCTCCACGCCTCTTATCACTGCCTTCCAGATGCACGTCGGGCGAGAGGCTCCATAATTAGGTGGCGAGATCTCAGGCTCCGATCACTTTGGAGCTTATCAGTCCTGACACCAATCTCCTTGAGTGACATTCCACCCAAACGCTTATATAAGCCCTAGGCCAGGATCAGTGTGAAAAGTCAATGCACCAGAAGATGAAGAGGGGAAAAAAAAGGAGGGAGAGCCCCTGAATGCCAGGGGCAACTGCTTTCTCCCCTTTTTTCCTGCCTTTTTTGTTTCTCCTTTTAATGAAACACAGAGCTGCCTAGTGAGGAAGAGAGAGTAAAAAAGATAAAGGGTTTGTTTTCACAGATTTGGCTGTAATGTTAAAGCGCTGGTCGGCACAGAACACTGGACAGTGACAGAGATGAAAAGCACTTGTTTTTGCGCAGGTCTTCATATGCGCTCTGTGCGTGGGTATTCACTGGGTAAAAGATTTCTTGAAGAGCCATCTGGAAATTCTTTAATTGTGTATATTGAATATTCATACACATATCAGCCATAACATTAAAACCATCTGCCTAATAACATTTAGGTATAACCCAGTTGCCTAGCCATCATAATATAGTTGCTAATTTTTTATAATGAGGTTATCAATGCCAAGGTTTGTAATGTTTTGGCTGATCATTTTTAATGCATCATGCATTATTTATGAATAACACAAGTAATGCAGTTTTTATCAGGCCTGAAACTATAGTGTGATGACAAGAATTCAAACCAAATTGCATGAAATCACTTTGTTACAGGGACACATTATCACATTACTATTATGTGTTAGTACTGCATAACATTACTGTTATTTTCATTGTTGTCGTCGTCGTAAAAATATATTGTTATAGTAATAATGAAACCAAGGATTAACTAACTATTGTAAGTGTTGTTTATGAATATTTTTGCTGTTATTATTTCATGTCATTATAACATTTTGCTGTATATTTATTGTTTCAGCATTTTATGAGATGCTTCACAGCACAGCAAAAATGTCTGATCTGATTTAGCATTTGGAATAGATGGGTATATCTAATAACAGCTGCTGCTCACTATCCTGGCCTAAACAGCCTTTATCTAGTACAGTGGAGTTACAAGGAAATGAAGACTTAAAGACACAACCCTGGGAAACCATCCTAATAAATGGCTGCTGATCAAGTCTTCAAAAGAACGTCCCATGCATCACAGTTGTACATGAGGCCTAATGTCTTTTCAGCAGGGGCAGCAGCCTGGAATAGAAACCATTTAATGCACAAACAGAAAAATAATGGCAGCCAGAGTTTAATACATGCAAAATTAAACACGTCCTTATCTTGCCTTGGCAGCAGGATAATGTGTTATTTTCTTATCCTAGGCCTTTCTCCAGCAAGTTCACACAGACAATGAACCCATTATGTAAAAAGGGGAGCTAGCCTCGAGGGACGAAGGTGGGGCTGGGCCTGGTAATATAAGAGACACATCCATGCACAGGGCTTAATTGCGGATTGTGCATTTTGTTAGGGGGTCCATTTCTCCAAGGTAAACACATGGTGGTAGGACTGGAAAAAGAGTTTCCAGATCGACTGTTTCTGCTTTGAACACAGACGCTGCACAGATAGTGATGTTAGAGGGCCACCACCAGGCTCTCGGTGCTCATTTCAGCCTGCAGGCCACTACTCAGTCCCAGTCACCAAGGATTTCTCTGGAAATCACATAATGGCTTTCAACTTCTGCACTGTTTGCTGGAGTCAGACTGTTTTTTGTGTCCAGTATTATAGTGTAATATTTGTACCAGTAAAAAGGTTGAGGTGTGGCAAGGTTAAAATGTCATCTTTAAGTTTTTAGTTCACATAAACCAGTCAGTTAAGAAACTGCACCTCTGTTTTACTCATTAATTTAATAAGAGAAAATGAGCACATTAGCAAGGGTCTTATTTTCTGTCTATGTGTCTTTTTGTCCCTGGGCAAATCAGACCTTCTGCATTTTAATGTACTTGACAAAACAAATAGGATCAGTTTCCCGCATGGCTGTCCAAACGTGGCCAAGTGTGTTATCTACAGATAAACAGAAGCTGGTTATCGTAACAACTTAGCCTAATAACCTGGAAACTTTCTGTTCCCAGCCTGACAGGATGTGTGGCAGGGTGTTTCCTCGAACCAGCCCTGTAGACCACCTGAACTGCACAGCTCAGTGTTTTCCTGCTCTGACAGACAGATAGAGAGACAGCAATAGACAGACAGACAGACTGACTGACAGACAGACAGATCGATAGATTTTATTATAAATTTTTTAACACACATAGTTGTTGAACATAATGACAAAACACCTAGGTTCTGACGAACTAAACTTCTTATAGCCGAATCTGTGGATTCTTTCAATCAGGGCTGAGACTTCAGGCCAGAGAGGAAACACCTCACACTTACAGCTGGAGGTTACTTGCGGTCATTTCCTCGCCTCCAGCACTGAGGCTGAACTGACACACAGACCATGCCCAATATTTAAATACCGCACTGCCATTGGTCGAGAACAGAATGCCCACCTTGGCCACGCCCTCTATGCAAAATTGAGCGCCACCATTGGCTGAGACCATACACGTCAACCCGAGTGAGTCCTTATTGCCCTCATCCGGGGTCACACTTCCTATTTTCTCCGGGTTTACTGTAAATACTTTCTTTTTATTACCATAAATTGATGCACGAAGTCAACCACAGTTTTGTACACTAGTTTGGCTTGTTCTGTTTATTCAGGGCTGTTGTATTTGATTTTCTGAACGTCCCAACGCCCCCTTACAACAGTCATAATCACAAGACCCTTTGAAACCGAACGATTCATACACATTTTTGTGATAATAAATATCTGTATAATATAATAAAATACTCGTAAACATAAAAATGAGCCCCGCTGTTGGAATTTTTTTTTTTTTTTTAATAAATAAAGGGAGTTTTCTTCTGAAGGGTGTGTATGGGTGAAACTGGAATACCATAGTGGTCACGCCCCGAGGGCAAGAAATGGGCCAAACTTATTGGCTGAGACGGCTAGTCACGCCTTCTATGCAAAACTCGGCGCTGTTATTGGTTGCATTCTGGTTGCCATGGGCGTCGATTTCCGGTATGCAGCGGGTGGAATTTCAGGTTCCTCCTCATTCGAGGTTGTCGGGGGCTTTTATTTATTTTTTATTTTGTAGGGAGGGGATATCGTGTCATTTCCCGGTTGTGTCTGTCGTATTGTAACGTTCCAGCTTCACCAGCCAGCCGCATCACACCCTTCATATGTGTGACTGCATGCTTTTGTGTGGGAGACAAGCATGACGGAGAGTGGAGCGAGCAGAGAGGCGAACGGAGGACCCTGCCATGGTGCAGTCAACGGGCTCAAAGTGGCGAGGAACGGCTTCCTCAAGAATCAGCAGCTTAATACGAAGTGTACTCACCACGATGAGAAGGTAAAGTCTTCTTTAAAGCGTCTAAACTTGTGCCCAAGTCTGCTCTTGAACATCTACACTCCTACAAAGCTTTGGACACACTGTAATGTTTACCTGCCCCTCACCTGAGATATCCAGGAGCAGGGTTTGGCCACCATGGCTCAAATATGTTTCCTGAAAGTTGGCTTCCACTCTTCTTTGAGGAATGTTGGTTAAATGAGAAGGTAAAGTCTTCATTAAAGTGTCCCTGAACTGAGTTCGGGTAAGTCAGGTGTGTTTGGTCAGGGAAAAGGTAAAGTCTTCATTAAAGTGTCAACATTTGTGCCTAAACCCTGCTGGACATCTACACTCCTACAAAGCTTAGGACACAACGCATACTGTAATATTCACCTGCTCCTCACTTGAGTTTGAGTAACTCAGGTGTGTTTGATCAAGGGTGGGACTGAATTAGATATCCAGGAGCAGGGTTTGGCCACCATGGCTCAAATCTAACGTTCTTCCTGAAAGCAACAATCCTAGTTGGTTTCCATTGTTCTTTGAGGATTGTTGTTTTAAATGAGAATGTAAAATGTTTGGTAAAGTATTAATGGCTCAGGTCTGTCCAAACCCTGCTTATGGACAACTACATTCCTACAAAGTTTTGGGCACACTAATATTCACCTGCCTCTCACCTGAGTTTGGGTCACTCAAGTGTTTGACCAAGGGTGGGAATGAAGGGCAAATCCATTGCACTAATATAACATGCTTCCTGAAAGCAACAAACCTAGCCTGTTTTCTCTGTTCTTTAAGGATTGCTGGTTAACAGTGATGAGCAGACTTCAGGTTAAAAGTAAAGATGTGAACTAGTGAGATCTGTGTACCTGTTTTTATTCTAATCGGCCCTGGTGATTACAGAATCTTAAACATGTTTGTCTAGCCTGGCAGGATGTCACTTCTGAAGTAGAAGCAAAAGTGCCAGTTTCAAAAGTGGTTTGTGGTTTGTATTTTCAAGTACCTTTGTGTTGGTCCCATCTGCACATTTTCTGTGAATAATGTTATGTCTAAGCTTGCCTGATTGCAAATCTAAATATTGAACAAATTACCATATGGTTTGAAAAGTGAGTCTTTAGTCGTCTTGCCACATAGGAACCACTGAAATTCAAATTTGATTAGGAATGAAAACTATGTAAAGTTTGTTATTCAAAAATAAATACTGTTACATGTTCATTCAAGGTATGATTATGTAAAAGTTGAGAATTTTCAACTAATCAGGACAAGCAAACTAGACAGCATTCTATAAATTGTTATTGAACATATAAATGGGTTAGACATTAGCTAATTTAATTTTGGAGAATTTTGTTGGTGATCAGCTGGGGTGCCCAGACTTGGTATATGATGGGCCTTGAGGATAGTATCAGTGGTTCCATAAACAGGACTAGAGAAACACCCTTGCTTGTTATGCCTTGAGAGTGCTGTACTTGTTTGTATCCTTTGCTGCCTTTCAGCCTCAGAGGAATTGTCACAGGTGTTTGTTGTCGTGTAAAATGTCGGCCTAAAGCTTGCGCGTAGCCTCTGTGTATCTTTGTGGACTTTTGTTTTCAAATCTCCTGTTTTCCAAGGCCCTGAAGCTGAGGGTCCCTTTTGCCTTGTAAATGATTTGGAACTCACACACACATCTCTTTGCTAGGCTGGTATTTGTTAGGAGCATGACTAGTCACATGTGACTGCGAGACATGTGGTTTTACATTTCTGGCTTAATTGTTTCAGTGTTTCTCCCAAGGTTGACCCAATGAAGTATGAAGGACTGCAGTGTGTATATGTAGAAGATAGAATGGATTCATGTAACATTATTCTAGGATAAGTCTTTAGCTGGCTTGATCAGTAAAGTTAAACAAGAATGTGGCCATGTTACATGGACTTTAGAACCACAATTGAGAAGTCAGTTACACTTTGTACAGTCTTGTTTTTTTATTTAGTTCTTTTCTAACCAACAAAACTTGCACAAGTTAAAAATGTATGCATGCCTTGCTCAGTTCAGTGCTCCGGTCTACAGGTTCACCAAAGCGTGCGCAATGGAGGACTTTATAGCAAGTCTTTCATCGAGTCGTTTGAAGAGACGCCTATGCTGGTGGCTGTGCTTACATACATGGGCTATGGCATCCTTACCATCTTCGGCTACCTGAGGGACTTTCTCAGGGAGTGGAAAATTGAAAAATGCCATATTGCCAGGGAAAGGGAGGAACAAAGGGTAAATATCTTTTTTACAATGTTTTTTATGAATATATTTATTTATAAAACAGTAGGCCTATAAAATAATGTGCATTGTGTGGAGAAAGATGCTTTCTTTTTATACTGTCATAAAATAAAATTACAAAAGCTTGTTTTGACCTGTTTTTGTCCTGATTGTTCTTTACTCCAAAGTCTCTGTACACTGTAGAATAGAAGTTTATCTAGAACTGTTTTGGAGGCATTAAATTACTTGGCAGAGAAAGGAGAGGAAGAAGGAAATGTATCAGGGGAAGGATATTAGTGTTGTTTGTACTGAGTGGCTCAGAAAGGACCAGAGGTTGCTTCTGTTTTTTTTATGAAAAAAAAAAACTTTTTATATTATACTGAGTTTTAATGTATTATTTTGTACAGAATGTTTGACCCAGAAACAACAAGCACAAAACAATAGAAATATTGCTAAATGAGTGAATGTGATTTTATTTTTCCCCTTTAGGATTTTGTCCCACTTTATCAGGATTTTGAGAATTTCTACACTCGAAACCTATATATGAGGATCCGGGACAGCTGGAACAGGCCCATTTGCAGCGTGCCCGCGGACAAAATGGACCTGGTGGAACGAATTTCTTATGACTACAACTGGACCTTTAGGTGGGTTGTAGTGATATCAGCTTCTGTAAAACAGTTTCTTGTTGTAACCTTCACGATAAGAGGCCACATAAATCAAAAGGCAACGACACTGCGCTCAGGGTCACTTTCATTTCAGTGTTTAAAATACTGAGGGTTTATGAGCACTGTAAATGTCAAGAAATGCCATTCGCTGTAGCATCTAGGAATGCAAGGTTGGGTTAGTTGTGCAAAAGTGACTTTCATGCAGGATTGCCTAACATTGGGTTTTTCTCTCAGCTACACAGGCAGGGTGGTGAAAGACGTGATCAACATGGGCTCGTACAATTATCTGGGCTTTGCTGAGAACACGGGCTTCTGTGCTGATGCAGCGGCAGAAGTCACTCTGAAATATGGGGTTGGAGTGTGCAGCACCAGGCAGGAGATGGGTATGTGCAGATAAGAAGTAGCATTGTATTCTCTCAGGAAAAAAAATGACTTTTTCTGTCACTGTCTCAGGGGTTGGGTTACTCCTTCAGTAACTTTAGAGCATTATTGTACTATATCTGGTTATAATTTAAGTTGCATTCACTCAATGCAGTCTTGGCTTCAGGTTTTTCTTTTTCTTTTTCTTTTTAAGCTAAGAAAAGGTACAAATATGCACCCCCCCCCCTTGCAACTGCTTGAAGAGCACCTTTTAAAACAAATTTAATGTACACATTTGGACAAGAGTTGAGCTAAAAGTGAATTCCTAGGAATTTTATGTTTAACTTGATAGTATGAAAAAGTCTGTAGAGTAACATTTAAAATACTTTGCTGAAAATTCTTGTTAGTGCAAATAGTTTTGAGTTACTCCACCAGAAACAGGAGTCAGTGCTGATACCTAGATACTATTCACAGTATACAGATATTGCAAGAAATCTTATTTTTAAAGTGCAATTTCATTAAGATTATTTAGAAAATGATTAAATGTTTCATAGAATCTTATTAGTTAGATATGACTAAACATTTTGTTAAATAACCACTGCATACACAAATGTGACGAGCATTTAAGTATTAAAGAAATGTAGACAATAATACAGTTAAAATGACTTAATGCTATTTTGGATTAGGACACAAACAACTGCATACAGTAATGAATATTATTGTAATTTTATTGAGTCTAATGTTCCAAACTTGATGGCATTAAATCACTTCCTTTAGATGCATTACAATGCATTTTAACACTGCTAGTGCTAGTACTCAAACTCCTGATACATTTAACTTGTGATATAACTTTATAATGAGTGATATAACTCATAACTTGTGTTATGAAATGTGAGTACAGCCTGAGAAGTACTGACTTTTTAAGGTACTAGTTGAGGCTCTGTGGGGAAGTTCCTTGACCGCACAGTCTAAGATACACATGCTGGTGCCCTCTAGCAGCTGTTTATATTTCAGTGTCTTATAGTTTGTTTTAGCTGACTGCTCTGTCTGTTTGCTTAGGTAACCTGGACAGGCATGAAGAATTGGAGAAGCTGGTAGCCAGGTTTTTGGGCGTGGAATCAGCAATGGCATTTGGCATGGGTTTCGCAACTAATTCCATGAACATTCCAGCGCTAACTGGCAAGGTGCAGTACGAAGACACTGAAGTCTCTCATTCACTTGTGATTTTCTCTTGGCTGCTGTCAGGATTCCCTTCTCTTTGACTCCAGACTGCTCCCTGTATGGCTTTGCAATATTTCAGACCTGGCACAGCTTTGAATGGGAGTATCCTTCTCTGACATGTCAGTGCATGTTCTAATGCTCCATATTATTACTTAACTATTTCAATTCATGTGTTTTAAAACGAGTTTTGTCAGGGATGATAAGAGGAACGTCTAGTATATGTCCAAGTTTGAAGAGACCTTCCAATGAAACTTTTTTTTTTAAATGAAGGTTATTAATGGAGAAGTTCTTGTTTTTGCAGCCCCCCTCCTGGGAAGGCTTTACATTAGATGTTGTAACATTGCTGTAGTGATTTGATTGGATTTAGATACAAGTGCTTTAGTTAGGACAGGTACTGAAATTGTATGATTAGTTCTGGGCCAGCAATATCTCTCCAGCTTGACCCAGAGATGTTGGATGGAGCTTCATTGCTCCAGAGGATGCAGCTCCACAGACCCTGGCTGGCGAGTGTTCTACCCCTCTAGTCAGTACTTGACGTTCGATATGGAGGGCATAGGCTCACGTGCGACTGCTTCAGAGCACCCCATTTAACTAAAAACACTTTTATATGGAGGTTATACAGGCTCTGTGTGGACAATTAAATGTCTGTGCTCCTCAACTTAATTAATGCTGTGTAAAAGAATTGTATTGATTGGAACTCAGGGGTGCATCAGACACAGCTTTCACACCTTCATTAGGCTGTTAACAATGGTTTCACTTTTGGTTACTATGCATCTGAACTATCTTGTGTATGGTGGCCTTCGCTTAAAAAATGGGTGGTTGGGTGCAGGTCTGGAGGGAATCAAACTACAGGGATATGGCAGAAACAGAATATCACTGTACTTTAAGAAGTTTTCACAATACATGGGATGTAATTCTTATTTGTTCTGACATTAGTTAAGTTGAAATTGACAAAAAAAAAAAGCAATCACAATAATGATAAATATTGTCATATTTCCCGCTACATTTAACATACCTGATACAACTCACAAGTTAATTACAAAGACCTTCATGGGTTTAGAGTGTTAAATGAGGGAAAGCTCTAATCTCCTTAAGGAACTGAGTATGACCCTCCTTTGCCAAGTCATCCAGTCTCTACACAACACACACACTTCCAGTCATAATCTCAACAAAGATGTTTCACAACTTCCCTCCTCACAGTACTTTAAATGGAAAAACACGACTTTTTGGTTCCTCTTGGAACTCTTAACACTGCAACAGTAGTTTAGGGTAGTTTAGTTTAGTAGTTTATATCTGATGAAGAAAGATATATCTGTTGTGTGTGTTTTAAAACATTATTTCATGGAGTGGTCAGTTAGCATGTCTGTCCTTTCAAACAGCAGCATCAACAGTACGTGTAACTTCAGCCAGTACAATACTGTATAGATAGATAGTTGCTATAGTAGAATTGCATATATATATATATATACAGTGAGAGGAAGCAAGCGTTCAGATGTGTTTTTTGTACTGATAGTTTTTTGATAGAAATTTTAAGTGTGGCTCTTCTGGGTATTGCCATTTTTAGAATTTCATGAAGATGATAAAGCTTCCCTAATTTCTGAGGACAATGTGATTAAACAACAATTAGAATGAAAATGCTGAAGAAAGACCTTAAACATCCTGGTCAAAATGACTTGTTTTATAATATGCAAGTGGAATGTTAATTAAACCACAACTAATGGCTCCAGGTAGGTGCACCATGCAGATTTCACAATTTGTTCTCAGAGTTATGATGTGAAAGCTAAGTGAGAGGCTTGCGGTTGTTTGAAGAGAGAGTTGCAGGCTGGCCTGAAGGCAGCATGATCAGCGGTTACACCGAGTTCATGGTTGGATGTACCAGAAGATATTGGAGGAGAATTAAATCTTAAGAGCCCAAACGAATCTGAGGTGAAGGTGGATATTTCACCAAGACATAGCCAAAATAGCTCAAGACTGGATTCTAAAAAGCATGAAGGTTCTTGTTGTACCTAGCTAATGTCGTGAACTGAATAACATTGCAATTTTTTGGAGGATTTTAGCAGAGGGACCCTATTAATATTATGGAGCCTGAATTCAAAGATTTGTTAATGAATGGATACATTATTCCATATTTAATAGTGGATGCATACAAGTGAAGTATATTAAACAGCAACAGTGTATGAATACTTGTTTTACCCGTACTGTAATCAACTGTGTGTAATCTGTGTTACTGAAGTCACCCTGACACTGGTTTGTTGTGGTTGCTGTTTCCTTGTTGCAGGGCTGTCTGATTCTGAGCGATGAGCTGAATCACGCCTCTCTGGTTTTGGGAGCTCGACTGTCTGGCTCAACCATCCGGGTCTTTAAGCACAACAGTGAGTACAAGGGTTTCGGTTACTTCCACCATTTCTTGTGGCTGGGTTTGTACTGGGTTAGTTATGGGGTCAGGTATTTCCTAGGGATGTAACAATACTACCTACTGTACTGTATTGGAACACATCATATTGTGTCTTATTGTGTGTAGTATGTTAGTTCAGGGCGAGTGCACATGCTCAGGAGTAACATTAGCTCATGTCTAGCACTTTAGATCAGGGCACCAAGAATCATGTGAAACTCCACTTTGGCCTTCTAAAGTCTCGTAAGGCCTGTGCCACTCACAGAATCCTCTTATTCATGTGAAAAATAACTGCTGTGAACCGTTAAACCAGGATTTCAGGGGCGGGGTCCCTAAATTTGCTGCAGTCTTTAACAGTGATGTGAACACAGGGACTAACCCTATCCCTGCGTGCTGAAGCTTAATAGTTGTCAAACAAAAGAATATAATAACATGGTTTGTGGTTGTATTGTATTATGAGTGATTAATTTGGCTATTCAACTGTAATCTAATTAGGGAGAATTATGAATGCTGCAATTACTGTTTGAGGCTGATGCGCATGAGGCAGTTCCATCCTTTTTCAAGACATGAGACCTGTTTTGTCAGATGTCTGCAACCTGACACTGTGGTTTGAGGATGTCCTAAAATGTACACCCTGCCATATACATTTTTTACGTAGGCATACTATCTGCCTGCTGTAACAGGTGCCTTGCCACACAGTGTGTTAAAGCAGTGCAGCTCAACAGACCCCTGTCTAGAACAGTCTCATTTATGCTAGATACAATAAATGTTGTACATTTCAATTCAATATTCAATTCAATTCAAATCATGTTTATACCAGTAGTAAAATTAATTTCACTGGGGGCTGTTACCTTGACAGCTTGGTGAAGTCACTAAGTACCAGCCTGTACGTGAAGTTAAATGCAGTCATTCACTGAAAATGTAAACATTAATGTAGATTATTAAACATACTACTGTTTTGTATCATATGTGACTTTTGTAAATCACCTTTAGACTCTTCTTTCAGTTCCATTTTACTTTAAAACTGGTAGGATCCAGACCTGCACAAACATTATGTAGGCCAGGGGTCACAGATTTTATCCACAAAGGGCTGATGTGGCTGCAGGTGTAAACTTGTTTAGTTGCTCTAAAAGCACTTGATTATGTTTATGAAGTACGTTCTTGCTTGGTTGGAATGAAAAAATGTAAAGTAGCAGCCACACTGATCCCAGGTGTAGTGCCCGTTCAATCACTCCAAATTACTCTGCTGTGGCATGTGGCCATGCAGTGGCTCGGCAGGATTGTATGCTGGAAACAACACACAGTGCCATCATTCCTTCTGGTGTATAGTAGTAAGTAGTAATGTTAAAATTGTCTTCTTTAGTTTTGTAGAGGAGCTACAAAGCTCATGTAGTTACCAAGTAATGGATTTTACACAGTTTTGTTCAGGACATTTTATATTTTGTCCTGTAGAAACCATCAGAATTTCTATGCACCTTCTTTTTCAGTATTGCTTTTTAAGTATAACTATAACTCGCACACACATGCTCACCTCATACCTCCATGGACCTTATCCACCTCACCTCTCGTCTGTTGATACAGCAAGGCAGTTGCTTTGAACAAGTTCCAGTACACACAAGCCACAGGTTCCAGGCACAAAAACACATCCACCCTCTGTAGAGCACACAGCACTGTGGACCTGGTGATCTAGCAGGACTTCGGCCATGTTTATGTTTGAGTATTGACCCCATTTTACTCTGACTTGTGACACTGGTTGGCTTTACTTGTTACTGGACTCTGGATCAGATCAACAAGATTGCAGATTTAAGGTTAAGGTTGAGATTATGGCACACTCTCAGACTCACGATTCCTTTATACCACCATCTGAATCTTGTGGCCTTTTTGTCTCTAAAGGTTTGGCTACACGGCATGAATATGAAATTTGTCCTTTTTTAAAGGTCATGCCTGCAATCATTTAGCTACACTAAAACTGTCAATTTACACAGATAGTGATGGAGAATTGTAAATGGATTTCTAAACTGATGAATAACTTGAGTTGAATGTGTAATACACTGTGTACCAGGTGAAACTGAGTCAGTGGACTTTCTGTTATTTTGCAGGGAAATGTGTAAATTATTGTCTGTGGTAACTGACTGAACACTACAGATGTGGTAGCTAGAGATTAGGTTGAAAATGCTTGAGGTTTCTTTATTGACACAATTACAATATACGTAAATGTTTAAAATTGTAAAAGTTGAGCTAAAAGTTGTTCATCCAATAAGCGCATGGTGGAACCTTATTCTGTTTTTTCTTTTCTTAGATATGCAGAGTCTGGAGAAGCTGCTCAGAGACGCTATAGTGCATGGCCAGCCCAGAACACACCGGCCCTGGAAGAAAATTCTCATTTTGGTGGAGGGCATTTACAGGTGAGTCCATACACGGATGACCAGTCCCAGTCTCGTACTCTACAATTATACTATGGTACAAGTCTCAGCGTGCTTCTGACAAAGGTGTAGCATGTCTTCACCTGACATTCATGTATTCTGTAGCATAAAACAAGGAGACGTAACTCATAAAGTATAATTGATGACACAAGATTTGTTTCCAGGCAAATTCTAATCCAAAGGAATTGCCAGGTCAAAAATGTACACTCCTGTGAATAAGCTGTTCTGTCCTCAGCATGGAGGGCTCCATCATCCGCCTGCCTGAAGTAATAGCCTTGAAGAAGAAGTACAAGGCCTACCTGTACTTGGATGAGGCCCACAGTATCGGGGCCCTTGGGCCCAGTGGCAGAGGAGTTGTGGAGTACTTTGGTCTGGACCCCACAGATGTGGACATCATGATGGGCACATTCACAAAGAGCTTTGGTGCAGCCGGGGGTTACATTGGAGGGAAGAAGGTTTGAAACTCTGTCCTCTGCTTCATTAGTTATATGACAATGCCTCTATTTCTCAAAACAAAGCAATAGCTGAGGGAGTGATATTTGTATCGGGTCAGTTTGCTAAGACATGTTTGGTATCCGGTTGTTTAATGAGACAGATCATTAACCTCTGCAGAGCTGTAGCCTGAAAGGAACCCAATTTGATTTATACAGTACATCACACACCTAGTAGGAAACATTTTCAAGTTTGCATTTTTTCCATATTTAACTAATGGGATTGATAATGCTGGTTGGTGGAATATGAGTTTCTGTCACTTGCTTCTGATGTTAATGTCATAGCTCAAGAGCAGAACTGAAGAAGCAAAACTGTCTTGGCTGATCTTTTACATTTGGGATAAGGAAAAGTTGTGCTTTATTAATGTATTTGTGACCCAATGTTTCTTGTCTCTCCCCCTAGGAACTGATAGACTACCTGCGCTCTCATTCTCACAGTGCGGTGTACGCCACCTCCATGTCTTCTCCAGTTGTGGAGCAAATTATCACTTCTATGAAGTGCATTATGGGTGAAGATGGAACCACTATAGGTAAGAGTCCTTGTCATTTCATACAACTCCTCTAGGTAATGCTGATGCTGTGTGTATTCTCCCATTTGCCTGAAGGTGGAAGCAGTTACAGAAATTATGTCCTCCTTTGGGATTGTAGGAATTGCAGTTTTGCAGTTTTCCACAAGAGGGCAGTAGTGACAAAGGAAAGAATAAGAGTTCTCGGTCCTAAATCTAAAATGGGCTTTTCAGACATGAGTTGGGATTTCTCACAAAGTGAAAGGGACATGTTATTGCAGACTGAAAGAAATTGATAGATTTATTATTAGAGGATTCAGATAATATATTTTTTAACTTATCTGCTTGATTCTGAGACTTTTAACTAAATGCTAAAAGTGTGGACTCAATAGCTGTTTACCTGGAGTCCTGGTGTTTCCACACTACTGCACGCTCACAGAGAGGCCTTTGTCACGCCTGCCTCCACATCATGTATCAGTTGCTATCTGCAGCTTTAGTGTGTGAAATTAATCCAGTTTCAAAAACATTCCTCTTTTGGTGACCTGTTGTGCCTTAAACGCTTCTTTGGTCTCCTAAGCCATGGCCTTCTCTTTGTCGTTTTGCTTTTTTAATTTAGCTACAACCACTTTCACAAAGATATCTAAAATGCAAGCACTGCGTGCAGAGTTTACTGTTCTTTTGATAGGACCTATTTTTTATAGGTCTTATTTTACAATGAAAAAACAGCCTTCAAGTTTATTTGCTCAAGATGCTGAGTCTAAGCCTGGACCAGAATCAGACATGAGTATTTCTTTCTCAAGGAATACTTTGAAGGGAGGGAGTGTGTGGGGGATGTGGGGTTGGGGGAGCAGGGGGCTGTTGCTTGAGTTTTTTTGTGGGAAATCACCACTCACAAAATAAGACTGATGACTTCTACAGATGTACAGACGGCATCCAGGTAAAATATTTAGCTCAAAGTTTAAACTTGAGAAATGTGTTAACAATTACCCACACAGCTAGAGCAATCAGGCCCTTTGCTTGGACCCTCCAAAAAGGCTTCTCTCCTCCTCTGCCATTCAATCCTGGCCGGCCGCTACACCAGACAGGCCCTCCTGGTCTGTCAGGCCCAGGTGAAGTGTTCACATTAAGGGCCCATCTCCCTAGCACAGATCCCACAAAGGCCTTTTGTTCCACATGTTCCTGAGCAGGTTCTTCTGACAGGGTCTTGGTGAATCCCCCGGGCGTGGCCTCCTCCATCACCTGCTGACTGACTGACTTTGAGGAACTAGTCTGATAGACAGAAGGAGCCAGTTGCTTTTGCTTGAGATCCTTCCACAAAAGCCAGCTGACCTAGAAGAGACTCAGAGGCTGGTCCTTTTTATAAAAGCAATATGAGCTGGTTCTCTTCATGTTCCTTGTAGTGTGTTCCAACCCACTATATGAAACCCGTACTGGAACCATATAGTGAAATTTGTTCAATTTCTTTTGTGAATTATAAAATCACAAAAAATATTTTAGGGTTCAGAATGCAAATATTTGCTTGTTTAAATGTGTTTTTTTTTTTTGTGGTTCTTTTAGTGTATAAATCCCTGCCAGATTTAATGTAGGTCTTCGGACACTCTTCTGTGTTGGGTCAGTATGAATAATGATATTAGTACTGTCTGTTTTTTTTTTGTTTTTTTTCATTTCCAGGGGCCTCTCTTCTGAGTAGGGAAGAGAGAACAGTGAGACTTTGGAGAACAGAGTAATAACAGGTTGCAGATTAACTAATGACATCATTACAGATTAACTCCTTGTGGAGCATCTGTGAGAGATTATGTGGTAGACATGTGGAACAATTGTGTGTGTGTGGGTGTGTTTGGAGTGGGGAGGTGGTTGCACAAAGAAAACTAATCAGGCAGAGGTCAGCAAGGTAGATATCCTGTGGGTCCTCTCGGGAACACACACCTCTTCAGCTCTTACCGATGGCACCAGCCTCATTTAGCCCAGTCCATTCATACAGGTTAGCCTTATGCTGCACAAAACCGTGTAGCATTAAACCAAAATTCAAAATTTAAATTTATGCATTGGCCTCAAATGCAGTATATCAGACAGGTTATATTTGTTGTTTGAAATACTTTCTGCTGTTTGTAAAAATTGTTGTTTGAAATGCATACTGTAGGGCAGAAGTAAATTGCACCGCTAACAGCAGAAGTAGCTTTGAAGCCTGAATTTTGTCTGTACTTTGTGTGGTTTTTATAGATAACGGCAGGTCACACACTGTTAAAAACCATTTAAGCAAGCCTGTCTGAAATTACATTGCAGTTTGAGGTAAGTGTGATGACTCTGGCATGCAGCTTTCTAAGCAACAACCAAGTGATCACCAAGTTCCATTGGTTTTCATTGCTTTGTGGGTCTCTTCCCCCACCAGTAAGTCTTATCAGGCGTGCACAAACCTTGTGTTTTCACTGATTTGAAGAGTTGGTATTGGCTCTGCTCAGCAAGTCATGTTCCAGTCATGTTTGGCTAAGGCTAGCCTATTTCAAAGATCCTGCAAGTCAGTTTGACATCATCTGCAAATGTGGTTTCACGTCTGTGTGTGCTGTTAACCCAGTTGTTACACAGCCGTCAAGTTTGTTTTGGACGCCAGGCTCAAAGCTCAGTAGAACTTGTGTAACTTTTGGTCACTCGGGCACTGTTTGATTTCATCATCAAAGTAAATTCCCTAGTATTTGGTGTGGGTTTGATTCTTGTTTGCTAACATATGAGGTCAGGATTAAGCAGCCGACAGCTGCTCCACACTTTTTGGGCTGCTTTCCCAGATGCAGAATGTGCCTCTCGCAGGCTCTCAATAGAGAAGGCAGTGCATGTCCTGAGAAATGCCACTCTTATATTTGACTGATCATCCAGTGACAACCTCCCCTCCACTTATTTCTGTACAGGTGGGCACATGATTAAACTTTTGATGAATTCATTTTTATGGTTTACTTATTTCATATTAGTAATTGTATAATAACATATCAGGGATACAGGTTTCACAAAAATGGGTGTGTGTGTATATATATGTATGTTTGGCTTTAAGCTAAATCTCACATTTACACAGTTTAGAGTCAGGAATTTTTCAGGGAAAGTTCTACTGTTTCACACTTCAAGACAGAAAAGCCTGTGTGAGTGTGCTTGGAAAGAACTGTTGGCTTTGGAGCAACCCACTTAACTCATTAATGCATTTCTTCTGAGGCTTCAATAAACATTTCTGCCTTTGTTGTGTGGTGCTATTAAGGTTTACAGAGCAGAGGATATCTAAGCTCATTGTTTTGCCTAATTACCTTTTGTGTACACTGGCGGTCTTGACAAACATCAGACATTCATCTTTTACTCTGGTATTTACCTGCTTAGCTAGAGAGTGAGTTAACACATGTTTGAGGTGTTTGAGTGTATTTACTTGTAGCGATTTAGGTTTGAATAGAATGAGGTATCCAAAATAGCAAGTTGTAATATAATAACGCATACACAATAATAAGCTAATATTTTGTAGCTTAGCGTCTTCAGTTATGCTGATGTTGGATGGGGGGGTGGGGCAGGAGAGCTAGCTGTTAGACAGTTACGTTACTATTGTAGCTCTTCAACAGTGAGCAGCTACCTTCTAAAATGTGAAAGAGAAAACGGCAGTGCAGTGCACCTCATGTTTTTCCGTCTTCAGTAAAGCACCGTGTGAACCCACCCCTGAGCACAGCCTCAGAAATTGTCAGAATGATTTAGCAGAAACATTGCGACTGGCATACAAAATTCTTATGATTATTATTTTTTTAGTCTTTTTAAAAAAATCTTTATACTGTTTTACAGCATCGCTTTACGTTACATCATGATCAACAGACCATAGAAATGATAAAAAATGTTATAACTCGAATGGCAGATTTGAGTTTAAGGAGAGTTTTCTGTTTTTATATTTAGTTATGGGTCTTATGGCAGTAACAAAACCCTGATTCAAGCTTGTTCGCCTTCTGTGATGTACTGAATTATGAAGGGTGTGAGATTCTTCAGTCTGCATATGTGACAAGCCCGTCAGTCAGCCCTCATCTGCTGAGGTGAAGTTCAGATCAAGAACTGGACAGCTGCGTGTGAGCCCAGCAGTCAGCGGAAGCAGCAGAGATAAAGAAAAAGATGATGGATTTGAGCCTTGAAGGTGCTGCAGAGCCTCATGGTGCTCTGTTCTGGAGAGGTCCAGGTGGGGAAAGGGGGGTACCATAGCCCTGAACTCCTCATGGGTGTTTGTACTTATCTCTCCCCTTCAGATGAAAAGGAAGTGAGGAGGAACTGGCTTTTGGGGGGGGAAAAAAGGAAGCGGCCCCCCACATCTGGAAGCTTTTTCAGCCTCTCTCAACCCTTCTCTCGCTTCAAATCCTCCAGTCCCAGTGTCTGGAAGGAGTTACTGGGGGGGCTGTGCATTGTGAAACTAGTTGTTGAAAGGGTACCCCAGAAAGATTTACTTTGGAGAGCCCTTCTCCACCCCAGTGCACCTCCAGCCCCCTTCCACCCCCTCCCCCCACCTCCTGGAGGACCTGCTCACTGACTGAAGGGCTTGAAGTCCAGCAGTTGGAGTTCCTCTCCAACATTATTGCTTTCAGATGCTCCTTTCCATTGCAGTTGTTCTCCTGAGCGGTTTACATAGCTGATCAGTGCTCTTCACTGTGGAGGTGCCGCCATTTATTAAGGGCTCTCGTAGGAGCCGGGCTCCGCAGAGCCCGTAATCGCTGTCAGCAGTAATAGCCGCTGCTGCTGTTTATCCCTCAAACTGCCATGAAAGCAACAGGTTGATTTGTTCATCAGATTCCTTTAGTTTTCAAATTTAGTGAAGGAAAACTATGAGCTCTGTGAGAGCGGAGAGCGTTGTTTTGCATGGGCACTGGCACTACTACTGTGACATGGCTCAGAGTAGAGATGTCTGAGTGTCTGTTGATTTGGATTTGTGCAGATAATACATCTGCATAAAAGTTAGTTAATACTGCTGTTGTACTGTATGCTTGGCTGCCAGTGGCTATAAAATACTACAGCATAAGTCATCCATTTTTAAAAAGGTTTTTGTGTGTAATATTTTAAAAAAAAAGTGTTTGTTTATGTACCTGGTGTGTCACACAGTGAACTGTGTTTAATTTTTTTATGACATTCTTTGAAACGGCCATGTACTACTTTCACATTTTGTGTTTGTGTGGCATGCCAAGTTCTCTTTTTTGGCCTTATCTTAGTATATGATAGCCATGCACTCACATTTTTCATGCATTAATTTACTGTTCTTTGCTGAAAGGCAGCTGGCTTAACCATAGCTGAAACACTGGCATTGCAGAAATTACAAGTAGCTGTTTGGCTGTTTTCATTTTTCACTTTGAACTAGTTCCACATTGCATTCACCATGGCGTGCTGAAATGTACTGTCATTAGAGTCAACCTAAAATCAAAATGAAATCAAAGTAAAAATAAAAATGTGTTATTAGTAAACCATCATACTTTATCAGCTCTTACATCAGTCATTTAGATGGAACTGAGACAACTGTAATTCAAAGTGGTCTGAAAATGGCATTGGCTGTAAATTCCCAGTATCTTGTAAGGCTACAAAGCAAGGGGAGACGGGACCTTGATCCGTAGGAGAGGAACAGGGAGTGCCTGCAGTGAAATAAGGTGTTTAGTGTTACGTGAATGTTCAGGCTCTTATTTCTTTACCACAAAGTGGGTGACCCAGTCATGACATGTGGAGCCTGCTTTATCTGTCAGTAGCCAGTTTACATGGAGTGGGATCGTTGGAGAACTCCGATTTCACAGCCAGTCAAGTCTCCTTTCACAAGCGCTCATCAGATACAAACCTACATGCATGTGTGCTGCTTTGGCCCGGTCACACTGCAGTCAGGACACTATCCTTTACTCCCTCGCTCCATTCCTCCGTTTACTGCTCTCTGACTCCTGTTTCAGAAAACCGCCGCATTCTGTAAAGCTAAACCTGCCTGCGGGCCACCAGATGGTAAGATTTCACCGCTAAGAGTATTTGATGCAACAGTCCTAATTGAGGCTGAGTGCTGTAGTCAGGGGCAACGTGTGGCTGCACAGCTGGTTGGGGTGAACCTGTTTGATTTCGGTGTGTGTGCTTGTCTGATAGCTGTTCCTGTCCGGTCGTTCCTTTCTTTTTTTTTTTTTTTTTTTTTCAAGCTGCAGAGCTATACACATATTTTCAGGTTCAGTATATATTTTTTAAATTATGAAGTCAAGTTTATATTCTAGATATAAAGTGCTATTGTCCAAACTCGTGTCATTATACTTTTTTATATTAGTTACTGTACTACAGAGCTGTAATAATTATAATTACATTAGAGAGATTAGACTTTTTAGAGACAATCTTCTCACTAATAAACTCCAGGAATTACAGCCAAGAAAAAGATCCTAAAAAGGCACAACTGTCTAGGTGCTGCCCCCGTTGTCAGGCGATAGAGAGTTTGTTTCCTGGTGATGTCGCAGCCATCAGTGCCTGGGTGTCTAGGAGGTCGTAACTGGCCTCACTCAATTGTGTGGGAAGGATGCTAGCCAGTGCAGTCGTCTCTTGTAAGCAAGCTGAGCTGTACAATGATGTAGTGACCGTTCAGTGTTAATTGTATTGAAGGGAAAAAAGAGGTGGTACATGTCTCATGCTGATTTTTACTGTCCCTATCTAGAAACACTGAGTGACATGGGAGAGATAGCTAACAGATGGTAATGGTGATAGCCAAATTTTACTACTAATGAGTAACTTTTGGGGGAAAGTAAAGTTTAAATATCAGTATGCTATTTCCAACTTTCATTTTTCTTTTGATACTGTTCAGGCACTGCTTCACCCTGACCTCACTGTAGTGTCCGGCACATCTGGCTTGTAGGTGCCGCAAGTGTGGCTACAAAGAAAGGGAAATTCTGCTGTGCTGTTCCTTTGAATGCCCAGAACTCTTGGGAAGTGAAAGCTGAAGCTTTCACAAATGCAAACGCTTTTCAACAGATCACTGCACAGTGCTCAGACGCCCGAAGAATTCCTTTGAGTTTGATCGCCGAGTGGGCCTTCTTAGGGGAATGCACGCCCCTCTCCAATAGAAAGCAGTTGAATTCGCCCACTTGCAGCATGTTTTTGAAGGGTTGTTTACAGCCTGTTTCTCATTAGGCTTATCTCAGTTCAGTCGCAGTATGGAGTTTTTGACGCAGCCTCTAAGAGCACCTCTATTACATACAGCACCGGGGTTTGCTTAGCCAGCTGATTAGCATCTTTCTGCCAGAGACACTGGGGCTTAGATGGAGCTAAAAGTGTGATAAAACCTCTTCACGTTGGAAACATGAATAGTAAACATCTTATCCCTTTCTGTGTGCAAAGGGCACACGGTTCGATGACATCACAGGGGAAATTTAAAAAGCTGTATAAAATCAGCAGGTATAAAATATTTCTCCTTTTAACAGTTCGGGACGGACTGCATGCGGAGCCACGGCTCGGCTTTTGCTCCAGTCCGATGATAAAATTTATAGCTCAGGTGGTCAGGTTCCCTATTAACTCCAGTAATGGGTCCTGTGGATTGGTAAGTTTAATTGTCTGATCGCATGAAAGGGCTATGGAAAAAGCAGATTAACGCCAAGTGAAAAGGCCTTTTTTTCCCTGAAAGTGTTGGTGTTTGAAATGTGTGTGTGTGTGTGTGCATGTGTCTGTTCCAGGCAGAGAGCGAGTCCAGCGGCTGGCGGAAAACACAGGCTACTTCCGCAGGAGGCTGCGGGAGATGGGTTTCATCATTTACGGCAACAACGATTCACCTGTGGTTCCCCTGATGCTCTATCTGCCTGCCAAGATTGGGTGAGCTTTCTCTTTTCAGCCCGCATCGTTAGTATTGAAGTGAAAAAGCATGAAGAGAGAAGTGTTCTGAATACTGTCCTAAATTACTGGCTCTAATTCACTTTGTCCTTTATTTGTAATTTTAAAAGATCTATTAATTAGGGCCTGCTTGTGACGGCATAACCTGCATATTAGTATAGGCGTATTGGATTAGTAGCTGAATAAAGATGCCCAAGGGGCTGCTTTCAGGGGCAGATCTTAATCATTTCCGCATTTCAAGTCTTTCTCTGTGTTGGTGTCCAGGGCGTTTGGCCGGGAAATGTTGAAGAGGAATATAGGTGTGGTTGTAGTGGGCTTCCCTGCTACTCCCATCATCGAGTCCAGAGCGCGCTTCTGTGTGTCTGCAGCCCACACCAAAGAAATGCTTGACCAGGTAATATACTGGTACTTTCCTGCCCCTCACAGCTTGCTGCTGCACCCCACCAGTCATGCAAAATATTGACTCAAAGTTTTATGGTGTTTTTTTTTTTTAATTCAAAATGAAAAGTCAATGCCTTGTTTCAATAACAAAATTCTACATCAGAAGTAAGAGGTAGCAAGCTGTTTAGTACAACGAGTCATGTATAATTATGCTACAACATTTTGGTACAGGTTCACAAGCATTACATATATCATAAAATTGGCAAAAAGAAAAATAATACATTTTTTACGTGTTTCACATACGCAACATTTTTCTCTGACAGGCTTCTCTCTGTCACAGATAAAATAAATATACCACATGATATCCAGACTATAATGTGGAGAAATGTTTGGCATTCTTCACTTTTTTTTTTTGCTTTCTTTTCTCTTCCCCCCCCCTCGAGAAATCAGAGCACACGCCACAGCTACCTCTCATAACTGAGTTCATGCCCTAGTCCATCAATCCTCTGAAGTTTAGTGTCTCTCCAACTTGATACACCCCTCTTTGTTTGAATGCAATTACTGATAAAGGAATGCGAGGCTGCATCTTCAAAGTGTCCCATGCCATAAATT
>JBBPCX010000001.1:49867517-49899630 GCA_037974365.1 Hydrocynus forskahlii
TCATTCGCGGTTCAGCAGTTGCGGCTTCAGTCTCTCGCGGCTTTTTCTGAGAAACAAAATAACTTTTTTTTTTTTTGCTTTTGTGACGGCCAGGCCTCGTCCGCCATTCCCCTCGTCCTCATGCTGGGTTGTTTATGTTTGGCCGCTGCGGTTAGCAAGACAGTTAGATGCACCTGATTAAAAGTCTATCTGAATGCATTTCTTTTGTCCATGCAGCACTCTAGCTCTCGACTGGTTTTCTATTACTGGACACCTGACCCCCGTGAAAAGCAGCTGAGACGTCAAGCCATAGACACAGAATATGTGTCTTATGCGTAGAGCTGCGTGCTGCACGCACTCACGAGCACAAAAAAGCAAAACACTTTCAAAATAAAAGGATTTTTTTCTTAATAAGTAAATTGTTAAGTAAATATATTAAGTAAATAATGCGTTAACGCGATAATAATGCATATACAGCCATGGAAAAAAATAAGAGACGGCATCATTTTTTTCTGTTTATTTCATTTGCAATGTGTTTCATCCCATCAGAAACTAAATTAGGAGTGAACCTGCTGGACTACATCACATAGAAAAGCTGCTATACAAACACTACTGCACTCACAACACATATGGAGGTGTTTCCTTATTTTTTACACAGCTCACACTGCAATAGTTCAGAAAAGAATAGCAATCTGTGCATTTTACTCACACACACTGCTGCAAATTGTACGAACGGTGAGCAGAAGCAAAGGGAAAAGTGTAGCGTGTAGGTTTTTTTTTTCGATGGCTATATTTGTTCACTCTGTGGAACTCATGACTTTCATGTACAGGTTCATGTGGACCCTGCACTTAACAAAATAATGTTATTTAATCATTAACGTATACTGCTTTTACATGGAAAATTTCCTTGATTAGGATCAAAAGTGAGCAAATTAAACAAATGCAGTTTATGGTTATTGTACAAAATAAGTAAATCTGTCATTATTAAATCATTTGACAGTCCCAGTTACTACATATTTATAGCAAAGTAATCATTTTAATGTTGTGAAACTGTACTAAACAAGCCTTGAATGTTGCAGACTGCTTTTGTGACTTATGTTACAGCATGATGTGTGTGAGCTTGTGTTATTTGTGTGTTATTTGCAGGCTCTTGGTGCGATCAGTGAGGTGGGTGACTTGCTGCAGGTGAAATATTCCCGACACAGAATCCTGCCCGCTCTCGACCGGCCCTTTGATGAGACCACGTATGAGGAGTGTGAAGACTGAGCGCCTTCCAGTCCAAACCAAAAGTGCACTGCTCATCTGAAGCTCTCTAAGAGGAGTCGATGAACCACTTAACAAATGCCATTCTTTTTTTTCTTTTTTTTATCATGATTTCTTTTTTAAAGCATAGAGAGTTCTTAATAACACTGATGCTTTAAAGTGGAAACTGTGTTCTTTTTTTCCCCTCGTCTTCTTTGTTGATTCTTGTCTGTCATTTTGATGTAAGATTCGTCCTTAACTCATTGTGACATTTATTGGGGAGGAAAGAAATGCTTAAATTCCTCTTTGCCAACCACAAGAGGCTTTGGACTGCTTATGTTCTTGCTAAAGCCATATGTAACTGCAACCCTCAAACCATTTTTTTCTGCACACAGACAGCATCTTTATGAATAAGTGGGACCAGACTGGTTGGGGACAAATGATCAGTCCCAGAGACGCTGGCTTCAGAAAGTAACTCTTTTTTTCTCTTGATTGCATTTGCTAGAACTAAATCACGCACCAAAATCTCCACAGCTTCGCCTTCCACATGTTTACGTTTCCACGGGTTTTCGAGTCAAAGCGTGAACTAGTATCTTACTTGAACTTGATGGTCAATTTTCTTACAGTGCCAGTCGTTCTTTTTTTTTTTTTTAAACATTTTTTTTCAATAATATATCAAGCAGAAGGGTTGGCGTGGGTGATGTCTAGCGAACATCTGTGCTTGGTTATGGACATTTATCGCATTTTCATCTCAAAGAAAAATTTGTTTATGCCAGTAAGCTAATACAGTGAAGGAATCTTCTATTACAGAGACCATTACGCCCCAGTAGGAAGGTATGGTGTGTACATTTCTATTCAAAGGTGTTAAACTTTTTTCCCAAAAATTGTTGCTTAGGTAATGCAAATAAGGTGCAATGTCATGAATTAATATTGATATCAGTCTGTCAAGCGGGTTTATAGTTATAGTCTTAAGGATTTTTTTTTATTCCCTTTTTTATGCCCACTTTTATATGCTCTGACCACAGACTATTTTTTCCTTGTCATGTAGTGTTTTTTGCAGTCTTCAGGTTGTGTCAGGAGTTTTAACACCTGCTTAGTGTGCTTTCTCTCACGCTCCGCTCTTCAGTGTATATATTTATTTATTATTATTGTATTCTTGTCTTAATTATTTTGGATAAACACACAAACTCGTCTCCATTTATCTAAGGCAGCTCCAGAAGGCCTCACATGTGCATGCATGTCTATAGTGTGCATGCTCTCATGCAAATACTACTGATGTGCATTTTTATATCATCTGTAACCCCTTAAATGCACGTATGACATAATCACTGAAGCTGCTAGTTTACGATAAAAGGTGCTGAAATGCACACAAAGTGCTCCAGTTTGTGGCTTCTGTGGCTTGTCTTAAACTTGATTTTCACTCCAGATCTTTATTACTGTCGTTAGCCATTCTTTTCATTGCATCTGTTAAAAACTTAATGATCATATCATAAGATGTTTCACATGGCATTTGCTTTCTGATTTGTCTTTTAAATCAACAGTACAGATTGTATAATAAGACAAAGTATATAGTTTCAGTTATATTAAATTATACACCAGATTAAATGATGAAAGAAAATGTTATATTTTTTTCCTAAAGATGACTGTGTGTGAAAAACATGAGGGGACCTAACCACTGAAATAAAAACATTTTATTTCATTGTTATATAAATGCATTTCCCAGGTTAGGGTGTGAGTCCTGCGTGAGAGAGTGGACCAGAAGTTAGTGTGCTCTAACCATAGCGGGACCGTCCGAGCGTAAAGTTGAAACATGGGAATTTTGAGGTCACTTGCTTTTTAAGAACATGTCTGTGTCCAGCAGCCTGGAGTTACTACCAACACTGCATACCATAAAATAGACCCACTTTTGGGATCAAAGAACACTGTGGGCTTCATATTAGTACTGAAACTGTTTCGCTCCTTGGAGGACATTAAAATATAAGCACTAAAGTGTATTTTGTCACGGATTGTTTATTCCAACATTCCAGCCGCTGAATATCTTCATTACTCTTATTTCTAGATAGTACTGAATGAGACTTAGCTATACATAAGGTGCAAATGTTTGAACACCTCTGCTGAGTTTAACATATTGGGGGTTGGGGGGGGCAGTTGTTTGACCAGGGTTCACAGGATTTTGGTATATGAAAGTACACTGTCTGACTCCAAGAACTGTTGTTTCAGCAGTTATCAATAACGACTACAAACATGTAGTCTGTATAATTAAATAATATATTGTCTATAACTGAGATGTGTTTCCAGCAGCTTGACAAACAAATATGCGAGCACCCTTTTTTGCATACTCGGCACCTGAGATTGACTTTATTGAATTTTAGTACGGATTAAGGTGGAACTGTTTTACTATTTTGACATTTTTATTATCAGTATCGCATTTAAGTAAATCGAGAAACACATTTTGTGTATAAACAATAAGTGCAAGCTGGGTTATTTTTCATAAATTAAAAATGCTTATTTTATTTATTTTAATTAAGAATAGTGGTTTATTAAAACCTTTTCTAAAAAAAAAATAAGTTCAGCTTTTTGGTGAGAAATGTAATGCATTGTGCATTCTAAACAATAAGAACAATTTTCATAACAGATTGAATAAAGCCAGCTTTTAAAACGATTTCTCGTGTCACGTGAACGCGCGTTCATTCATCAGGGTTTCTCTCGGGGGCGCGCACCACTAGTTCTCCAGGCCCGTTAGGTGTCGGATAGTTGGCCCCTCCTTACCTCACGTCACTCCCAAAAGTTGACCAATGGGGTGGAGAGGGCGGAGTCTGAGTGAGCGAGTGTCTTCACGAGAGCACATGGGATGGGGTGTAGTCGAGCACGAGCGCTGGGGGTTAGAGTAGTGGGGCAGATGCTGGAAGTGGAGCAGAGTTTCTTCGCAAGCAGAAGGTGTGGAGGAGCTGAGGAGCAAGGAGAGAACGAGGAGAACACTTTAGGGTCTGTGAAGACCTCCATGACCCAACACATGGACCACAGGGGCAAGAGAACCTAGATGATTGGTGGGATCAGTGGCATCCTGTGCTCAAGGAGCAGCTGAACTGAGGAGGCTCTGCTGATGGCAACAAGGGCGTAACTGAAGCTTCTGCTGGACTTCACACACTTTGCATGGATATTTTTCTCTGAAGCTGGAGAAAAAGTGAGCTCTGGATCTGCAGCCTGTTTATCCAGCAAAATAAACCCACAATAGGTGTTTCTTCTTGATTTTTATTTTTTTAAGCAACTCTTACTTTGGAAAGCTATGAGGACTCTGGGGACACTTTCTGCCTTCCTGACCCTTGTTCTCCTGTCAGTCCAGGCTTTTCCCACTCACACGCCCAGGGAGAGGGATGGCAAGCCCGGGAGCAGCGCCTCCCTGCGGGTATGTGAGCACAGTACCCTCGCTGGGGTTCGTGAGGTCCAGAGATGTGGACTTCTAATGAGATCTGCTGTGGTTTCTATCTGGGCTGGGAGTGATAGCAGTTGGGCCTTTTTCTCGGTTTTCCCAGATTAAGCCTAAACCTGGGATGGCCAATAGTGGGAAACTGTTTGCAATTTACTATCTAAGACTAGGTCTAACAAACCATAGACCTTCCATCATTTACCTAGAAACAGGTCTTTACAGTATGTAGACCTGTTGTGCTCTTCTTGTAGTCTTGTTCCATTGAAATCAATCTATTATCCAAGACTAGGTCCAAAAAACATAGCTTTCCCATTATTTACCTAAAATCAGTTATATAATGTGTGTAGACCCGCTGTACTCTTGTTGTCTTGTCCCATTGTAATCAATCTGTTATCCTAGACTAGGTCCCACAAACCATAGTTTCCATCATTTGCCTAGAAACAGTTAAATACTGTATGTAGACCTGCTGTGCTCTTTTTGCAGTCTTGTTTTTCTGTAGTTGTTGTCTTGTAATCCAAATGAAACTTCTAAGCCCACCTGGAAATGTTACCCTAAAGATCCATACAGTGTTTCTTAAATGTCCATTTTGCAGGTCAGGGCTGAGATCTGCTGTATTTTTTGTTGTGCAAGAAATTCAAGAAGGGTTTTAAAAGCAGGGCTCATCTGATACTGAGGCAGGTGTCTGGAACCTTGAAGTGTAGATTTCTGTTGTGGCAAGTGTGAGAGCAGACCCCTGGTTAGGGGTCAAGCTGCCCCTGTGTTAAACCTGATAAAGGGTGATTGATGATCGGAATGGAGTCAACAGATAATCATTGATGTTGTGGTGGACTATGTAGTAACTGCTGGAAAGGCAATTTAGCTCTTTACGACGTGTGAACATTTCATGACTAATAGACCACCGCAAATGGTCCAGATTTACTTAGTGAAAATTCTCATTATATTAACTTGCATTAAACTTTAAGAACACTTAGCTTCCCAGTATTAGAAGCGTTATGTGGTGGGAGAGAACTAGATATTGAGTAGAATTGACAATGACTTAAATAGGGGAAAAATTTAGGCAAAACACCCCAAAAGAATTGTAACATTTTTATTTCTCCTGACAAGTTACAATAATTGACATATAAGGTTTTATCACTACATTGACAGCGTATTACAATATAATATATTTTGGAATATACACATAACAATACATTTAATTTAAAGAGCCAAAATATTCATATTTCTTGCATTTTCTTTTTTCCCTGAAGTCCACTTATGACATTTGTACATTTTGTTCACCAAAAACAGTCTTAATCCATTTTTACATTGCCATTTTCAAATCTCTCTTGATTCCTTGGAGGTCGCTGGTTTGGTTACAGTGTTTTTAAAGACAGACATGCATAAATGCCCTCTACTCTGTTTGGCTGCCCTATATTTAAAAAGCAGTCCAAACTGACACACTTTTTATAACTGCAATGTGAAAAGGTGGAGCTAAACTGTTGTAGGGTAAATAGGACGGCGTATGTAAATGAGTTTACATGGCATCACAAAAACAGGGAATTTTACAGCCAAATTTGCATATATGGATTATGGAGTAAATGGTATGTTTTGGAAACTCTTTTGTCACCCAGATGGACATTACTTGTGTTTGAATGGTACATTTATACTCTTGTTCAAGTTACAATACTCAATGATGGTGACAAAAAGTTGGAAAAGATGCAGCTGTCTTCAAAGTAGGTGTAAAAGATCATCTGAGGAGCCTGAGCTTTCTGAGAATGGGTGGCCAAAACTGTGAGAAAAGAAGATAAAAATACCCCAGTACCAATCAGCTACAGTCTGAAGGGTTGTGGCGGGGTTCTTTGCCCTATCTTTGCGACTCTGGCTTTATGGAGTGTTACCACAGGGAGGAAATGCATATTCACCCCAGGCAGACTTTTACTAGTCACATATCCTGCTAAAAACAACTTCAATACACACGCTCCCTCTGTGCTCCAAATGGAACTGCAGCTACTGTGCTTAACACTGATCAAGTCCACCTATAGGATTTGATCGGTCGATTAGATACAGTCCATCTTTATGTGAACTAAAACTCACCAAATCACTGAAATGTTTAGCTGCGCTATGCATTACGCAAAGAGAGGGAACATGGGGAGAGGCGTTATGCTGACAGGACGCCATTGTGTGGCATGTGAACATATGGCTTTTTGTACTTTCCTTCTTTCAGCCTTGCTAAATGTTTTTATTAATGTAACCTGGAGTTCACATGGACCCCCGCTTCAGGAGAGCTACAGGAGCACACACAAACACACACATGCTCAACGAAACCCCCATCTGACATTTGCGGTTAGAAGTGAGATTGAGAAAGGTGCATGAGTGGGGTGCTGTAAAGGTAGCGCAGCCTTGGGTGTTGTAACAGATAAACCAAATAATTGCAGGCCGCTCCCGCTCTTGGAGCCAAGCGCACGCTGGTGCCACATTTTGCAGAGGGCGCCAAATTCTTCAGTCTGTTCAGAAGTTCATGTTGCTGTTCTTTACCGTTGTGTTGGATGACTGCGGGTTGGAGAGCTCTCAAATATCCTGCTCCCTAATTGAGGTTAAGCTGAAATTGTAAACCATAAGCTGTGTTTCAAAGTATACGGTGCGAGCACTTGAACATGCTGCGTGGATGCTATATCCAGGATTTAATGCTGGAATACTAGCTTATATTTCAGTAAAACCACAAGAACACACACAGGCACACACTCCAACCCACCATTGAATTGAATGTAATGACCAAAGTGTGTATCGCTGGCTTCAATCATTTTAGTTGTAATGAAATGTTTGAGACTGTAGAGCGATCCAAACATGCAGACACATCAGAATTACTCTATAGGGGGCCTAGACTTAAGAAACAAGAGCTTTTCACGGGCTCATCGCTGGTGTGTACAATGTGAAAACACTTTTTGACTCCGGAATGGTTCCCGGGCTCAGCAGATTAAATCTGCCTGCTTATTATTTCTGGAACGTGCTTGTGTCAGGTGAACCTATAAATGATATGAAGGAGAGTGGTCCAGCAAAGAAATATAATTTAATCAGCCGTATCTCCATGTTGTACTGAAGTAAAAATTATGACCTAAAGTTGGAGGCAGCACTTATCCGATACCAGGCATCAGGCTGAACTCAGCAGGAAATGCTAGATCGGATATTGGAAGGAGATGAATGAATCTGATTGAGTCCTGTGACAAATGAAATTCGTCTGGACTGAACTAGCACATATTCACACTGCGCTGATACCCACAGTTTTAGTAGCAGTATCGTATCGGAAAATAATAAGATTCACTTTTGAAAAATAAAGAACCTCTTTTAATGTCAAAAATGTTCTCTGGCGAGGCTCAGTGCTTGGAGTCCCTCACTGGTTCTAGATAAAACTTCCTTCTTAAAGAAAGTAACGGATCGCGTGTGTCCTGATGTACTCAGGAACTGAATTAAAACAGTTGCTGTGTGTCATTGGGAATTTGGTTGCTGAGGCGTTTGGTGAAAGATAGAAAAAAGATTTTGAAGCTTGTCTGTTATACCATATGCAGCAAGTCAGAATTGAACATATTCATCTGGACGTTCTTTCCTCCAGTTTCACATCCTGCACACTAAGGTGTTTAACTGCATAACAGCTTTGCAAGGGATAAAGACTTCTGACACAGTGATTAATCCTTGGGCCTATGAAAAAAATATCTTTTTCCTCTTTTTTTGGAGGGGAATAATCAGATCCATCCATTTCATTGAATTATGAGTTAGCTGTCTCAGTTTTCCATTTTAATACATCCCATTTGGTCTGTGTCTCGACAACAGGAGGTTATGCTTTGAGGGCTTCAGAGAATTTGGCCTCTAACCGTATGTCTGCACACGCACTTTGGTCTGTGGCCGCTTACATAAAACACCTTAAATATTTATATTTAGTTAAATGCTTAAGGGATAAACCTACGAAAAGCACAGGAATATACTTAAGCACATTGCCTTAAAGCTCTTAACTTCTCTCCTAATATTAGTCTTGATGTAGAATTCCACTGAATGTTTTAAATTTGTGGAAAATTAAATAGTTAAGGTATAAACAGACTCAGAGTAGGCTAATATGAAATGCTATGTTCTAAAGAAACATACAGAACCAGAATCACTTGCCAAAAAGGTGATAGGAACCAGACATCTGAGGTGTTCAATACCTCTGAAAACACACTCACAGAAAATTATTAGAAGTGATCATGAATACACTGTCTGGTATCTGAGACATTGTTTTAAGAGAATTTCAGAGAGAAGCGTATGGCCTGTATATTTTAAATACATTCATGGTGGAGATGGACATACAGGGTGCTGTAAGACAAAATAGTCCCTAAATAAGTTATTTTTTCAAGATTTACCATTATCCTACTGTTATAACATTACACAAACAAACTCAGAATGTAAGTGTAGGTTAATTGGTCATTTTGGCTTGTCAATAAATGGCTATATATGCCTGGTTCCAAACACTTCTGCTGTAAAGAAATCTATATACAAGTAGTATGTTCCTTTACAATGTGATATTTCAGTCAAGTCACATCACTTTAAATCACACCGAGTTAATTACGCAGAAAAGTTGAAAAACAATAATGTATTATTTATGATAATGTGATATATAAGTGGTCACAGGATTCTGATCTGCCTTGCTTTCTTGGTGATGGAGCACTAGTTTCATCATGCTAAGCCCAGTCAAAGCCAGTCCATAGTCTGGCCACTGGTTTTATGCTGTTATGTTTGGCAAATTGTTACCGTGCTCATTCTCTTGTGCCTCAGCCCATTGACGAGAAAGCACAATCACTGTTTGTGAGACGCATGGTATACTGATGCTATCGGGGCGTGCCAACCAAATCAGATTGCAACATGGTGGTATGCAGGATCTGGGGTAAAAAAAGAAAGAGAGAGAAAGAAAGGGGAAAAAAAAAACATAACACAAGGATTGCGTTTGTGACAAGCTTCAGGCAGGCATCCATCCCTGTAGTGATACTGGGATCAAGCGTGGCTGCTTTTTGCCTTTTTTCACTTGGCCACTCCTCCTCCTCTCCATGTGAATGGCCAGGAATTCGAGCTTGAGGGACTTTGAATTAGAGTCAGTTGTTGTGGGGTGCTGCACACCACAGGAACGTCCTCTCTGTAGTTTGTTTTCCATTATTAACTTGTATTACTCATATAAAAGCAAAGCCATCCTTTTCCTCCCACCAACTCGGGGGCCCGTCATTTCCATTGATGTGGAGGAAGAGACTAATCTGAACGGTGCTATGTTGAGCGAGTAGCTTATCTTGGCATAGACTTTTCTCTGAGGTTTGATTATAGCATGACTGAAGTAGAAGGTATGAGAGATCCCTGGAAGGCTTTCTCAAGGACCTAATTTCTCTTAGTGCAGGGAAGACGTCATGTAATAGAAGCTCTTCCTCCGTTTACACGCACCTGTAAAAAGTACAGCTCATAGCTTTGCAGTGACTAGACGTTTTCAGGGAAATCTCATTTAGCTGGATATCGAGACGCTAGCTAATGAGTGCTTCCTCAAGCGTTGCTTCAGACTCAGGAGACGCATCGAAATGAAACATCTCACTCCAGTTTCACTCTCCAAAATCATCTTGACGCTCATTTGTCCTGGGGTACCAGACAGAAGGCCTCCACCTTGGAAATTCATCATAGATTTGAACTCGACTCTTACAAACAACAGTGCCAAAAAGAGTTTTTTAGTCTTTTTTCAAAGGAGTTCATACAGTCGCCACATGAAAGGATAGTTTTCTGGAAACATTTCAGAGCCATTAAGAGCTGATACATTTGACAAACATACAAATTGAAATATTATTTGGCATTATTTGGTGTTTTATGTTATGAGGTACTCTGTGTATTCTGCCATTTTATTGAATGGAAATGTGTGGCATAACTAAATTACGTCTGTGTAATGATTGAACATGCATGTAATGATTTTCAAGCGCTCTCTGTGAGATCTGTAATTGTTTGAAGAACACAGAAAAGGTGCCCCCTTCTCTTCCTGGGAGATGGTGAAATTCAATAGAGAGCGGCGGGGTGAGCTTTATCGTCTGGAGAGCAGGACATCTGCTTTGCGTGTGGGAGAGACGGAGTCAGAGAAGTGAGACAAGGCAGGCTACACATGATCAGTGGAGGAAAGCTTTGATCAGGCAGCCCCCCCCCCTTTCACTTCTGCTGCTCCGCCAGAAGACGAGAGGGACAATCAAATCAGGCCTCCAGATGTGCACAAGGAGGAACAGGAGTAGCACAGATGTGGTTGTAGTAGACGACACTGACTTTAAACCTGTAGGTTGACCTGCTTGGATTGAAAACTATAAATAGAAATGCTGAGATGGACAAAGACTGACTGGGTCTTTGCTTTAGATTATTATCAGTTATAATGACAACAGCAGTCAACAACTTCCAAACTAGGTTGATTGTTCACTTAAATAAGGCTGATCATCCTGTTACTCCCATGGATGGGAGACAAAATCAATAGAAAGTAGTGTCACAATGTTTGGGGTTAATAAATAGTTTTAATAAATGCGGGCTCAAGTGGTGTCAAACTTTAGCATTGTTGGAGCATTTGAATAGTATTGTGGATAACACCATCAGCCCATACACGAAAGACTGGAGGATTTATTCCCTATACCACTGGAATACCAACAAGGTCTTGTCTATGCGTTAACATCTAATCATTATGATCCGATCATGTTTATCCGATCATATGATTCTGTTTCATTTTTTTTGGAGGGGAATAATCTTTTATCATATAAGCTTTTAATGACGTAGGTGTGCCACTGGTACAAGGTAGGCATGGCCTATGTGAGCTATGCTGTTTTTGTTTTGTGTAGCTGTGGATGTTAGCAACCACACCTGAAGCACAGCTGACGGAAAAACATGGGTTAAATTTTTCGGAATACACTGGACAGAACAATAATGAAATTTACATGCGTGTGCATTGCGGGATGAGGTTACACATTGGCTACCTTGCACTCAGCACTGCTCAGTATGAATTTATTTTGATGACTGTTTTGTTTTATGGACAACATCCAGTTTTGGAATGCACTTTTTTTTCCAATAGAAACTAAAGACTAAGGTGAGACAAATGTAAACCAGGTTAAATAAAGTTTTCTTTTGAAGGCATAACTTGCAGTCAAAGTAATAAATTGCAACATATCACAATATACAGTACTTAGCATATCTCAATATGTACTGTAAAATGTACTGTCAGGTACAGTATATGGATATTGTATTGCTTTTAACCCCCCAGGAACTGCTGGAAATTATTCCAAAACCGTTGTAAAACGAATATGTAAGGTACCCTATTTATGCAGTTTGAAGTTTATCAGGTTAAAATTCTAGACAGAAAGTGGACAATGTGGACAATTTGGAGGGAATAGATAAGGCTAGAGGATTGATCTAGTCATTATTGGTGTGTACGTGACTGGGTCTCTGGTCGGTCGTGTTGTATGGCGGCTCTTTGATGTCTTTGGTGTCTTATAGACAGGGCCTCTACAAGCCCTTTGAAGTATAGAAAATCAGGATGTAGAGGCCTGGCCTGAATGGGTCTCATCTGGTGCTGCTAAAGCATGCATGTAGTTCATAATGATAGTCAAGCTAAAGACTCTTTTGCTAAAGTCGGCCAGTAAAATTGACGAGGCTGAATACGTTTGTTGGTATCCTGCCTAAAAGAGTACTATTATTATTATTATTATTACTATTATTATTATAAAGAGACTTGTCTTATATTGTAATGAACACTTACTCTTAATATAAGGAACTTTGCAAATTTCTGTAAACTTGAATGCATTAGTCCTTTTTCCCAGCCAGAATCTGGTACAGTAAGTTATCACTGCATTGTTACACCCTTAGACAATCATATCTTTACAGTCGACAACTGACAGTTATATCAGTTGGCAAAGCACAGTTTGACAAAACTTTTTTACCCATACCATTATACTGTTGAGCATTATATTGGCTAAAATGATGATTAGTTATAAAATCTCCTTAAAATCAGTATTGGTGATAAGTTTTGTACTGGACAAGCATTAACTCTTACAAAGTGGGATCGTCACAAGTTTGGTAGAGTCTGTACATGCAGTGGGAAGTGAATTTTAGAGGCCCAGGCCCGTTGGAAAATGTCCTTCTTAACTGAAACTCCTGCTCAGCAGTATGTTAAAATTATTAGTACATATGTAAAGTTTGATGGGGCATTATGAGATCATCTGGAGATGCCTTCTGAGGCAGTGTGACAGATTTCTGGACCATCAGTAGAGATTGTCATGGATCTAAAGGACAAACGGTCACCGCTGGTGATACATTGCAGATGATTTCAGAGATCCTAGCTGTTGTGGATTTGGGACAACAGGAGGCCACGCTTCTAGGCCAGACTTTAAGTCTCCATATTAAAGTAAACCAGACGAAAGAGATGCATATCCCTTAATGTGCAATAATTTACCTGCATGCACCATCCTGGGCCTTTCTCCAGGAATTCACAGTCCTACTCTATCAGTTGAACCCAGCATTGCACTTAATGTCAACCAGCTGTCAGGAGTTGGAGGCGTGTCTGGCTGTGGGCGAAGGAGACAGAGCAGAGCACCCCAGCTGAACGCCGTCATGTTGTTCATGCCTGTGATGTTCCTCTGCCCGTTCTGTTTTGTTTGGTTGCTAACGGGAACCCCGTGGAGCACAAAGGTTTTGTCTTTGATAAGTTACTTATGTAGGATGGTGGCCTAAGAACAACAGCTTCTCCTTTAATCAGATAGTTCTGCAATGTCAAATGGGTTGTGCAACAGATTGTCTGAGGATACTGGAGTGTACTTGCCTTTTAACAGCTTGAGTGTAAACTGCACCGTGAACCACCATGACTTGAAACTCACAAGCATTATCAATTAAGGGAGATCTCATTTTTCATATATTGTCGGTCTAGAGCCAATTGTCAGTCCATGGAGTGGACCTTATTTAAAACCATACAGTGAAGAGATTATTGACATAATTCCACTAATCCCTCTGCAAAATCCACCTGATATGCTGTCATGTGGTAGACATTTCACTCCAGATGTGTTTATTTGAAACCCAGGCCTTTCTTCATAAGGGTGCAGGGTCACAGCTGTAAAGATTTGATATGGTGTCGGAGTATGACTGATTTTCTAACCTTCTTCACATGCATGGTATAATTGCTTTTGGAAATATTTTCTTCAGAAGACTTCTGAATCCTCTGAATCTATAGCTGAATCGTTGTTGGAATAAGAGACTGCCAGGTTATTGTGTCTACATACAGTACACCCAGTGACCTAAAGACAAATTCTCCTGAAAAGGCTTGAGAAAATCTTGAGAAGGGCCAATACTCACTTCCACAGTATATTTTTCTAGTGTATATCATGATTATAATGAGTACTTGGAGAAGAGTGGCTCCCAAATTAAAGCCCCCCTGCTCCGCACATGTTTAGTGTTTTCCTTGCAAATATTTAGTAACTGCAAATAAGTAACTGATTAAATTGAATTTGAAAAAAAATATTGTGCTTATAGTAATCCGTTAGCAAAAAAATAAACAAAACGGATCGTAACTAACTGCTGTGGTATGAGTTGATCAGTGTATGTTGTGTTGTTCCTCAGACTGGAGGCCAGGCTGGCTCTGCAGATGTCAGGCGGACACTGGCAGAACTACAGCAGCAGAACCAGCTGAGGAGTCACTCACCTCCACGTCGCCAGAGGCGGAGATGGTCACAGCTCCGTTCAGACGGGGCCCTGCCCAAGCCTGTACCTGAGGAAGAGGAGCCATTTATCCTAGACCTGAAGAACTTCCCTGACCTGGCCAATGCTGACCTGGGCTCCCAGAATCCAAATATTCAGGCAAGACCCCATTCAATTCAGCTTTAATTATGCAAAACCTTTACATCGGTGTAGTGAAGCAGGCTTCCAGAAGCTTCCTGACCAATGATGAAGCCCCTGGTTTCATCGTTATTGACAAAAATCCAGCAGGTTATATCTTAATTGTAACTGACAACTCACAGTTGACAGTCATATCAGTTGACAGTCACAGTTGAAAATCATATTTGTCAAAATGATTCAGTCTATTCATTTTTTGACTGCATAAAATTATATGGGAAGACGTCCTTGGTTGTGTGGATTTTTAGCTCCTTAAAATGGGTATGAGCTACAAAATGTTCAAGCGAGTCCTTTAACGAGCCGAGGGTGGCAGTGGCTGGGAAACTCCTTAAGAGAATGAAGAAGAAATACACTGAGAGGAGCCAAGACTCATATGATTATCAAGGGGGAATTACAAATTTGTATTAAATAAATTAAAATAAATTAGATGAAACAAAGATGGAAAAAAATAAACAAATGACAGATATTAGACATCTGTCAAAAACTGTTATAGAAAGACCAGACTTGGACTTCCCTTTGCATGCAGCTTTAGTATTGCTTGGCTCCCCTTTTACTGTAACGACTTAACCCTTAACAAAGTGTTCTGGTTCTTTAACTGTACACATATACTGTTAGGGGACGCATAGGGACACAGACTGTTTACAGCATGGCTAAAACTTTGAACAGTGAGAATAATTGTATCAGATCAATCATTTTGTGGGTTCTGGGGCCTTTCTTTGTAGTTGGTCTGTATGTTTTGGCTTTAGGTCCTGTCTAAACACCACAGTTGACGTTGCAAGGCATATATGTTATAACAAATATGTATAGCTGGGTGACAATGCCCAGTCCTGCGGTTTTCCCACCTCTCCGAGCACTAAATCAACTGGTAGTAAGCTGAAGAAATGGATTAATTTTTCTTGGCAAGACTTTATGGGAGATGTAATTAACCTATGCACTCATTGTTTCATACTGTTATTACAAAGTTTGCAGCTATGATTGCAAAAGGGAGTGGGATTTCAATGCACTTATTGGCTATGTCACAGCTGTTCTTAAGCAAAGAGGCCTCTTAAATTGCCCCAGGCAAGACCTATACACTGAAGGAGCACAGTTCAGCTGTCCTGTTAAAACTTCTCCAGAGTTTATAAAAAGGAAACAGAAACAAGAAAAAATGTCTAAAAAGTGTAATTTTTTAACATTCATTGCAAAAACTGACCCCGAACTTTCATTATTTTTTTTTTAAGCGAGCTAAAGAAGGGTCCTTTTTTATTTTTAACACAAGTTTACATGTGCATTAGGGTTTGAGAGGAAATGAACCTCTTCTGGGAAACAGTACTTCTGGGAAAAAAATACACAAGAGAACCCTGGTATCCAAATTTAGTTTTATAACGGGAAAAAGTTAAAGTCGTCCAAGTGGGAACGGTCCATCCTCCATACATACCAGACAAAGCTGTTTTGTTTTTTATGTGTCTTTCCTTTAAGTAGTAACCCTCACTAAGTGTGGGAGGATTTATGCCTTTTTTATCATATTGCATACTTATAATAATGTTATGAGAGTTTTTAAGGACAGGGGAGTTGAAAATACGATGGATTGCACTCTTCACTTGCCATCCAAAGGCATGACTTATTCTCTACTCATTTTTCCTAACATTGAGTCAGTTTGAGCTGAACCAAAGCCAAACGTGATGCGGTTCAGCTTCCTCGGATGTCCCTGCGGATCCGGAGTGAACCTGGCTTAAGGATGCTCAGTAATTTCCTCCCATGAAACCTGTTCATTTTTTAAAGCAAAGTTTATTTTGCTGATTGCAGTCTTGATCGGTGTCTTCGTGGGAACTGTGTGATCTCAGAAGATTTAAAAGCTTCTGTGACCTGTGCTGTTCATCACCCAATCTATAGTGTAGATTCTGGAAGAAGATCAGATCTTCCGCTCTAAGCTTTGCTCTCACAGTCTGGAGTCCAGAGCAGAGGAGGACAAGGCTGACTGATGTAATCGGTGTGGCTGCAGTAGCTTAATCACCCAGCTAAACAGCACAGCTTCTTTATAAACAGCTGCTACAGCCATCAGATTGTTACGTTGGGAAGAATATAAACAGCCAGTCCTTTGTCTAGGCCTGCTGAAGGGGTGGCTGGAACTTCTCTATCACCCTGCAGATATGACAAGCCAAGGCTTGCTGAACATAAACCTATCACCAAGAAAACATCCTCCGGAGAGCTGATGGAGGGGACAGTGAAAGGGTCTTTTCGGGTTTCATTTTATGAGCTGCTTTCCGACCATTTTGAGAGTCGGCATAGTTAGAAATACTACCCATAATACACTCAGTGTTACAGAGTCCTCAACTGTTCTTTCAATACTCTATATCTGTCCTACCTCCTGTTCTCTTTTAGGTGAACACTGAGCTTGTAGACATTTTAAAGAGAATTGTTTATGATCTGTTTGACAGTCAAGATCCCTGAAAATACTGTTCAGCGCTTATTCTTAAGGTTCTTAACCTAGAGTGACCTCAGACCTACTGAAAAGTTAGTGTTCACTCTTTTGTGCTCTTTCAGGTGACCATTGAGGTCGTAGATGACCCTCAGATGGAGGTTGAGATGGACCTCGCTAAAGAGGGCAGGAATGACTGGTCTTTAAGCTCTGAGCAATGGTTTGACCACAAAAAGCTGTTCTGGCCAATCTTTTGGGAGTATCATGACTCCAGTGAGGAAAGCCCAGGCCAGGCCAGTCTGGAAGAGAACGGCGAGGACCTCAACTATGATGGAGAAGATTCTCTTCTGAGCGGAGTTGGCGTGGACTGGGGCAGGGGGTGGAAAGGCTGGGACTCAATGGAGAATTATGGTAAGAAAGCAACGACTTTACTGTAATATCGTTTAGGCTTGATCCGATCAATGATGGTATTATGCCTCAGCAATTAGTAGAATAAAGTTGGGCACCTTAAATATGAGAAAATGTCTACAGTGTAAAGGTGGACAAAAGTAAATCATATCTGCTTGTAGTCTATCTTTTTAGCTGAACTCAATGTCTGAGAACACATGTTTATTTTCTCCAGTTTAAGCAGGCTTCTCTCCCGAAGCGGACAATGATGAAGTTCTTGTTCAGTATTTCAGTACATTTCACTGTATTTTCCCGATTATAATTTCAGTTATTAGTAGTTATAATTGTCCAGTTATAATTTCAGTCATTTAAAATAATACTTTTTTCAATAAGCAATGTTTTGCTTGAGTAAATTCTTTGATTAATATTTTTACTTGTAGTTAGGTAAATTATCACCTCAGTGATGGTTTTCTTGCCTAAAATGTTCAGCTGAAAAGGCATTAAAATAAATAGCACCTAGCAATAGTAAATAAATAGTGAATAAAATGCCTATTAAACACAAAACTCTATTGATGTAGTACAGTGTATGAGTGCCAATTAATCAAGCCAATTCAAAGAACTTCTTTTTATGTCGAAACAAATCTTTCCAGGTGTTCTTTTGGTCTGCTCCCATGCCTAATAAAAACATATTTGTCACTGGGTGATGTCTAGGGGGCGCAATCAAACAATGGCAGATAACAAAACCCTTTCTTTGGGTACGAGATGATAAGAAACCCACAGTGATCTGAATATCAGTTCATTTACACTTAGAGCAGAAGCTCTTGTGCTCTGACAGGAAAACAACAGACTGCCTGACTACAGAGATGCAGCAAAAAACGCTTCCCATCAGAAAGCAACAGGAAGCTTGACTTTTGGGGCTTTGTTTTTTCCCTCTGCCTCACTATCAGAAATAAACAGGCATTTATTCTGGTGCTTCAAGCTACAAAGTTTGTATGCGTAGAGCTGCTCAGAAAGTGTTTTTGTTAAACCAATTTCCTCCCCTAGATTGAAACAGCAACGTAGGCCCCAGCCTCCTCTGTAGTCCTGACATGATTTATGATTTGAGGTTACACTCAAGAACCACTGTATAAACATGCCGTTGCTGTCGCCAGTCTCTCAGACTTTCTTCTGATGCCTATCAGTCGTAAATAGAAAATAGAGTCTAAATGTAGGGTATCCTGATATATTGCTTACATTATTTAAGTTGTTAGTGGTCACATACATCAAAGTCTCTTTTATGCCTATTTGTCTCGGAGTGTTTTTTGCCAAGGATCAGAGGAGATGTACGTGTTCTGTACACGTAGGTTTTATTTTAGAATGCATTCTTAAAAGATTCCACAAGATTTACATCACCAAACCATTTAAAAGCATTTTTTTCCTTCAGTCTGTGACAGTGGGGGAGACCATAAGGCCCAGTCTGGCCTACATTACTGACTGTGGGCGCTCAAGCATCGGGCCTTTGTGTCTTCTTTGAAGACAACATTATTGCTGGGAAAGCGCCACACTTAGAAGCCTTGTTGGTCGCTAATGGCAGTGTGGGGCCTCTCCACTGGCTTAACAACTAATATTTGTGTTCAATCAGACGGCAGATTGGACCGAGAAGGCCCCTGCACTTTTTATCTCGCCAGCCTGCCACTGCCCTGTCCTTCATAAAGAATTTGTGGCACTTTTCAGGGCTTTGCACAAAATGATGCCTCACATTCTCTATTTTCTCAAGTACTCATTTGCTGGTGCCATGGTTCTCTCTCAACTCAAACAAACCTTTATTGCGAACTGTCATGCAAAGGAACAGCAAGATAGTTTCTGTACACTGCCAGACAAAAGTTCCCAGACATCTTTTTGTTCTCTGTCTAAAAAAAGTAAGAAAAATAGCTTCTAAGGTTACTTACAAATGCTTGGAGTATGTTTAGATTCAACAATCAACTTCATGTTCATCAAAGTGTCTTCGTTGGTATGAAGAGCCGGTTTGGCCTAAATAATGGGGAGGGGGTGGGGGGGCTGCTCCCAAGTGGTGCAACTGTCTAGATGTCTAACAGCCCAAGATTTAAACAGCTAGGTGTCCCCAAATGTCCGACGGGCCATGTAGTTCTTTTCTTAAAGGTATATTTAAGAATTTGATATTTAACTGGTAGTGCAGCACACAGCTGAAGTGAAGCCCTTGGCAAACCGTTAAAATTGCAGTGTTCCTGACCAGAAAGCTTGGCTTACAATGTGTTGCGTCAAAAGTAACATTTATAGCCGTATCAGTTCCATCAGCACTTTCATCAAAGGTTAACTCCTCTCATTTGAGTCATACCACACTGATGTGATTGGTGTAGCCACTGTAGAGCCTTACAGCTCCATTTCCTTGGCCCAAACACCATGTTCTCCAGACATCATTAGAGGAAAGCACTGGTGTGGTCAAATAAAAACTCCCCACCCAGAAGAGACCTATTTAGTGTACAGTGCACTCACTATGGTCGTGACTGAAGTTGTGCAGTTGTAACTATAGGGTTATTCTTGCCGCTCCCATCACCTTTGAGGGTCCAGCATTCTAAAATTGAATCTAATTTGTGTGCTTAGTCCTTAGGACTCAGCTGTGTACAAACAAGCCTGAATGTGAAACAGGAGTGTAAAGGAGCCACATTATTAATGATGTGGCTTACACATAATCTCAGGACACTTAGTAATATAACGTTTTCCTGTAATTATGGCCAGCCGCAGAAAAACGGCCGGCCATGAGCAGCATGGTGGCCTGGTAGAGGGCAGGGACAGACTCTTTCTGGAATTTCTTCAAGAACTATTGAACCCAACTACCTGTTATCTATGCAGGCGGTTTAACTTTGTTCATTTAAACAAATTAAGATCTGCCCCAGTGTGGTTTGTGTGCGTTCTTGTGCATCTCATTGTTTTGCAAACACGTTTTATTGATTTTGTGTCATCAGAGTAATAACTAAAGTGTATATATATTCCTATTCCAAAAAGGGCACAAATAAATAAAAATCTACAAATTGTCATCTTTAGATTACATTCTGATTAGAATTCTTAAACTGCTTGTTTTCCAGTCCTGTTTGGATTTTTTTCCCCCCACATGTCCAAGCATTGCAGGATTACAGTAAGCCGGAAAAAAGCTCACCATGCCAGGCATGTCAACACCTCTGTGTTTCTTTTGGCATGACCGAGCTCTTGTATCTCTCGGCCACTTAACCTGCAACCAGCAAGGAGCAACATTGGCAAAGCGCAAGTAGCCATGATCAACATAATCTAATCTCTCTCTTTCTCCATCATGCCCACCGTGGAGCTGTCTTGAAGCTCTAATTTCTTTACCATGGACATGAAGAGAGCGTACTGTTGGACAAAAAAGCTAAGCTGTTAGGTCCTGCTTTCCAGCTGAATTGTTTGTCTTGGCCAGCCTCTCGCCTCTGTCTCTGCCACTGACATATTTATTACAACAAAAAGGCCTGACCTGCCAGCAGAGCCCACATCCCGTTCGTTAGTGAGATTATATTTTTGAGAGAAATATGCAACTTTAATTTAGCTGCGCATCATTAGCCCTGCTGTGGAAGCGCAGACGAGAGGAGCTCTTTATAGCTGCTTTTTACAACCTCGTGAAGTGGGACTTCAAACAGTGCTCGTGGTTCAAACACCAGCAGGTACAGAGTTTAAACAGTGGGGGAAAAGGCAGCGGGAGAAAAACACAAGCTTGGACTGAGTTCTCTTTAGCTCAGGTGTTCTTTCCAGGCACCGTTCCCCTCTAAAGTGTGCCGACGCAGCTTCAGCAGATCCACAGTAAAGGCATTTCTCATATGATCTTTGTGGTCATTACATCAATCCTGTGATTGATGTAAAACTGATGCTTAAAAAAGTTTTGATAACAGACAATACGCACGTCTTCGATTTGGACCAGACACAATGCACAAAACAGCAGTACACTACAAGCAGGGCCATTTGTGAAATACAACTTTTTTAAGGAAAAGTGGTTGGTCACCATTTCGTAAGAACTGATCATATTAATGATTGAGGTCTTATGTCATTAAATCATCCACTCCATGTCCTCCAAGGAGGTTGCCAGTCTTGAGCGTGAAACAAGCTGTCTCTCTCATTCACTCTGTGTGACACTATACATTTCTCTCGAACTCACAGAATATGAAGAGGAGGAATGGAGCGACTGGTCTCCATGCAGTGTTTCCTGCGGCCATGGCAACCAGAAGAGGATCCGCTCATGTGGCTATGCCTGCACCGCCACGGAGTCTCGCACGTGTGAACTACAACGTTGCCCAGGTGAGATCCAGTACTGGTTGCAGATAAATACTAACAGGGTGGCGCCATATTCACAGGTAGCTAAATCGTAACACTAATCTGCATCTAAATGTGACATCAAGGGTTCTACACAGTAAACTAATTCAAAAATGAGCAAATTCAGCCTTTATCTTTAAAGCATACATGCACAAACCAATTTCAGTGGTAAGCTGAGATGTCTGCAAAAAATACTTTTCAGTCGTAGGTTATGGCTTAACATTGCATTGCTAATGTGCTAGTTAATGCTTTCATTATCGTTTGTGTTGTCAGATGCCACCACTTCCAATGAAGGCCCTTTCAACCCATTCCCAATATCTATTTATGTCAACTTCATAATAGTGCAGTCTCTGTAGTTGCATACTTCATCTTCATTCCACCATCACCAGATGGAATGTTGACATAACCGTTCAGCAAAGTCATGCTCTATTTGTGGGGCGCATGCAACAAATATTTGTTTATGGAAACGAATGGAAAAACTAATGTGACACGTGGAAGCACTTACGATGGGGCAACCCGCCCTCCTCCACTGCAGACCTAGTAAGACTTCTTACCTGAGCCTCACACAGCACAGAAACTCCGCAGCAGCTTTTAGGATCAAGCTGTTTGAGGCCGTAGCTTTGCAGAGGCCAGTTTCTTCTTATACTGAAGACTGAGCACATGGCATCTGTGTCTTAACTCTCCCAGGAACTGGCCTTTAGGTCCTGAGCTCAGTAATGAATCTCATTTGTCTGTGAAAGCAGAAACAGAGCAAATATGTTAGAATACGTTAGGGAAAAAGCTGCTTTGGCCTCTCTCTCTGTGTAGTGTACACCGTATAGAACTAGTCTATGAATGCATAGACTTGTTTAAGATCAATGAGGGCTTTTAGTTCCCTTCACACACATGGGTCAGTCTAGACAACCCACACACACAGACATACACTCACATAGAGTTCAGTCTGTCCGCTCACAGCCCTGGCCATTAAACACTGCTGACTTACCGAAACGCACACTGTGAAGCTCCAGTCCATTTAGTGTAACTAGGCTGATTTAGGCAGAGATACAGACCGCTGTGTAGTATGCTGCAGCTGTCATGGGGAATTGATGCTGATTTGTCCTCAAATCGCAGTTTGAGATTGCCGATCCAGTTTGCATGGCATGCATAGTCTATAATTGCTTGTACACTTTAAAGCCCTCGCTGGACTTGCTTCCACTATTGGTGAAGGCAAACATAGTGGGGGAGACCAATCTGAAACACATATGAAAAAATCAAGTTACCCAATGACTGTTGAGATGTTAAATGCTGTTTTTCTTCCTTTTCAGATGACCTGAATGCAGTGACAGAGCTTATCCCTCATGAGATGAATGACACAGATGCTTTCGATACAGGTCAGTGCAGTTAACACTGACGCATATTCCAGTATACTTACTGGCAGCACCAGAAAAGGCATGACAGCACCTTTTATTTCCCATTACTTGTGCAAATACTTGCTTGATATTTGCATATAATGCATATAATGATAATGATGCCAATCTAATATTTTCCTTAAAAAAGTAATACACTACAGTTAAAAGATCAGAATCACTTCTTATATGACTGTTATTTTATTCAACAAAACTAAACAGTAGACTTAAATACTATCATCTAGAGAAATACTTAAATACTATCATCTAGAGGACAGTTTAAGGTGTTTGGCTTAAGTTTTAGTGGATATTATGAAGTTATTAACTTTTTAGCTATAAAATGCAATAACTGTCTGAGATATGTTTAACTGTTTTTGTTTTTCAGTAACATGAGGCAATACATGCAAAACATTCTTACTTAGCAATGTAACGCAGTATGTAAGTGTTACGTTTTGAAAATACATCATTCATATCCAAGCCCATACGGTCCGCATGCGAAAATGAAACTGCACAAACAGCCCATTTTGTTTTTTGTTTTTTTCATGTCCCAAAAAATTTCCATTTATCTGGACATTCAGGCTTGTGCAGTTTAGCACCGCCCATTTATTCTGAATTATAAGGAGCGTTTCAGTCCAGATTGTTTTCTGAATGGGGCACAATACAGAGTCGTCAGAAGTCATTCACATGTACAAATACAGTAATATTAACTTGTTTAATTCCAAGGGATAAACAGAGCTTGGGAAATGGCCATCTAAAAATATATCATGACATTTCAAATGTCGTAAGTGGACCCCAAGAGAAAAAGGTGGCTGTTTTTTGTATCACCTGACCTACTTTTGCATGTGTTTTTTTTTTTTTTTACTGTTACCCACCCCCTCCCCCCACATCTGATCCATTTTCCAATTATTCATTGTAAATCTGTTTCAGAAATGCGCTGGAGGTGCTAGGTGTATTAGTAACGACATATTTTTTAACTATTCAGCCAGTATTCACCAGCTAGGTCCGATTTGTAATAATTACACATTTACATGTGTTTATGAGGTTCTATTCTATGGAGTGGGTTTATTCCCACCCTCTGAGCTGACTGTACTTACAGCTTTATTGCTTGTCTCTTTAAATATTTATTGATTTTATTACCTTCTATTTAGTCCATGTCCAGTTAAAAGCATGTTTCCCCTGCAATTGAAGTATCCTTGTTCTTATGGAAACAACCTCTCTAAGGCTGCAATTAGGGAAAGAAAGCAGTGGTCTAGTTTGAAGGGGGACTGGGGGGGTTTGGGGGAGTTGGGGTGGGCCACTGAACCCACAGAGAGTGTTCCTGTAGCCATGAAGCTGTACTAATGCTTTGGATTTTTGGGGGTCTCTAAAATCTGGCACAGACACTTTGAAAGTGATAGCTCTTTTTTTTTCAACCATAATAATAATGCAGCATAAAAACATAACATAATACAGTATCAAGCACATTTTTATAATTCACTTCAAACCAAAATGTTTTGGTCCCACTCTATATTTTGATATCCCCCTATAAATTATTCCTCTGATGGTAAAGTAATTAAGAAAAACTATCTGCAGAAAATCAGTGATTCTCAAAAGCTTTAGGCATGGAGTTTAGATTAGTACCAGGGTGAAGGTTGGGTTTAGGTTTTGGGTTGAGGTTAAATTTAGGGTTAGGGGAAATTAAGAATTCATAGATGTTTAGTTAAATATAAGTTAAATGCAAGATAAACATCTACAAATCATCTAGAGTGGGCTATCCAAATAAAGTAATACCACTGTGTGTTTCCATTATGTGTTCCAGTATGGCATAGATATCCTGGGTAGACTTTATTCCTCAGCAGGGGATGAAAACTGCTGATGTTCCGAGCTGTCTGGTTTACTTAAACTCACGTTTCTTACTGCCACATTAAAGAGAGGAAATGTCAGTTACAGTACTGGAACTGCTGAATTTAACAGAACCCGATAACTGGAACTCATTGGCATACCCTTACATTTTGGAGATGCCTGTTTTGTTCCAAAATGTTTTTAAGAAAAGAGTGTCTCCTTTGTTGGATTGCAAAAATGTAACACATTAATTACTAGGCAGGTTTATTTTGAGAAAAACAACATCACGCTTAACTGGAAACACATGCTATATTAATTTTTCTGCATAATAATAACTTACACAGTGTTTTAGATCTTATATTTAATGTTTAGGAATTCTGTTATTAAATGAAAAACAAAAGATGATAAACACTATTTACACTTATTTTTAAAGGTTGCTTTGGGATTTGATCTCTACTGTTAAAATATTGATTCCGAATACTAGTTGTAACTATTTTTAACATAACACAGTTCTCTTTGTCAATTTGGAGTCTTCGACAGCTCTTTATTATTCTGGACACATTATTATGTCTTACATTTCTAGTTCTCAGTCATCTTTAAATTAATACTTATGCAGGTATTTTTTCTTTCATAGCTGAAAAGCAACAGTAACAAAAATTGAATTTTGAAAGGAAGAAAGGTGTTGTTAATTGCAAGACAGTTGAACCTATATTCCAGTGATTTGCTCATGGACTTTGTAATGAGGTAGTTTTGAGTCAGATACTCACTATAAGTTCATTCCAGCAAAAAATGTCAGCTAAGCTACCAGAGGTAAAGAAAAATGAATCGAAATCCATCTTAAAATATAACTGAATTGAGTGTGAGAAGGTCATGCGATTACAAAATTAACTACATGAAGACTGATGTTACTGATGTTACAAATGTACTTTAATAGGAATGCAATAAAAATATTAGCCATACAAATAGTAGGAATTAAAAAAAAGTATAAAAGAATACACAGTAAATCAATAGAACAAGATTAAAAGTGTGATGTAAGTGCAGCTTTTTAAAAAGAAGAGTAGGTATCTAATATTTAAAGTTTGAGGAGCAGTATCAGAAAAGAAGTAGTAGAATGTGATCTCTGCTGTGACTTACCCGTTTGTCTTCATGTTCTTCCCTGCAGATATGGACAGCTGTGAGAAGTGGCTGAACTGTAAGAATGACTTTCTTCAGAAGTACGTCCACCAGGTCCTGACCGAATTACCCAGCTGCCCCTGTATCTACCCCTCTGAGGTCGTCTATAGCGCCGTCAACATTTTCGACGAGAAACTTCGCAAGACCTACCGGTGGCGTGATGCCAGTGGCCCCAAAGAGCGTCTGGACATCTACAAGCCGTCGGCCAAATTCTGCGTGCGCTCCATGCTCTCTTTTGACAGCACCACGCTGGCCGCTCAGCACTGTTGCTATGATGACCACATGAAGCTCATCACACGGGGCAAAGGGGCTGGAGCGCCCAACCTCATCAGCACAGAATTCTCTCCAGAGCTGCATTATAAAGTGGACATTTTGCCCTGGATTCTGTGCAAGGGGGACTGGAGCCGATTCCATTCTGTTCGACCTCCGAACAACGGGCTGCAATGCATGGAAAACCCTAAGGAGGATGTCTATATGAACGAGCTGGAGGAGGCCCGGGAGTACTGAGAGCCTCACTGAACTGCAGCATCTATAATGGAAGCAAAGGACGGCATAGATTGTGGAGTTTTACAGTTAATTCATGCAAATTCTAAAGGAAATAGGGCTATTTGCTTTGACTTTTATAGTGGTCGAAACCAGCTACAGCTGAATATAGAGCTGCAGAAATAATGGAGCTATGGAAATACAGTGTTTGCAACTTGATTGCATGAAAAGTTGAGGCTCAAAGCATGGCGAGAGGACGCCTAAGCTGTTCATGTACAGCTGGACTGAAATAACGTGAGGTATATAAGGCCAAAGTCTAAACGAAAGCTATGTGCTCCCTGACTTTCCCTCCTTTTTAAAGGTAACAACGGATTAGAACAGAATATGGAACTGGAGGTGTGGAAGTAAAGTAGGCTGGGACTGTACTGTGAGCGGAGTCACATCTGGGTGCATGGTCAGAGATCCCTTACACTGTTTTTATACAGCTAAACTAAAATAACATGGGTTTAACTGAAATAACATGTTGGTTTGGCTCTCAGAAAGGGAAGATCGTGATGTAACGAATTCTCCATAGACTCTTCTTCATAGAGCCTAATGCATGGCCTGGTTCAGAATCAGGCTGAAGGGCTCAGCGGGGGGTTCAAACATGGCATCCTCTGGACCAAGTTCACTGTATTTATTGGATTTCAAACTACTCCCTTTTTTTAATCTACAATGTGCTCAAAGACTCAGATGTGTCATGAAAGGAATTCCACTCAAGCTGCTAAACTTGCAATGGATCCAAGCAGAATGCTCATTTGTTGTCTTAGACTTGAAGCTCGGCCTTGGCCCTCCTCCAGCCTGGGCTGGATCAATCCAAACAAATCAAACATGAGCCCCAGTGCCTCGTGCGCGTCGGCTTCAACATATTTCACAGAATACCTCCACTCTTGGAGCCTGTATATTGTAACCCCAAATGTATTCAGGTTGTCATAGGATGAGCTGTTTGTACAAAGTGATTCTATCTTTGATATACTATAAAGGAAGGTGGCACTGAAACATAATTGGGCAGTCAGATAAAGGGACAAAGGAGCTCTCCTTTCACAAGGTCAGGTATTTTCTCTCAGCAGTGTAAACAATGGACAGTCGATTATAATTTCAATAACTTTAATAGATTTGCCTGTACTTGGGGAAATGTAAAAGGCATTTTTGCCTGTACTTGGGGAAATTAATGTAAAAGGCATTTATAATAGAAGCCATCCGGCAGTTTCTGTCAGTAAACACAAGACATGTGCATATTTGTAGAATACTTTTATGAATCGTTAATCTGTAAATCTGAATAATCCACCAGAGAGCTTGTTTTGCAGAGGGCAGAATTTGTATTTCTTTGTTACAACAGCATGGTGATGGGGGTGAGCTCTGCTTGATCACCTTGAATACCAGAAAACCGTAAGGAAAGTGAAAGGATTTCCATTTGCCGTGTTGCCTCAGTGTTTGATAATCTCTTAGCCTGTCTTATTCCAAAACCCTTATTGTTAAGGTGTAAAGACTGTAGTTCTAATTTGCCTGATATAGTCACATATTTCAAACCTTTACATGGGAATTCATCAAACTTTTTACAGCAACATCACTTTTTGTGCTTATTGCAGTCTAACACAGGGATTCGTCCATTAGTGCGGGGGTCGTCTTTGCCTAGCTGAAAAATGGTGGTTCCGTCTTAAGATGGGAGGTGCACTTGTGAAGCAAACAAACCACTATATAAACAAAGTGTGCTTTGCAGAACCCTGCTGATCAGTGAGATCCAATCAAAGCCCACTTGTATGGGATGTTGTTTTAACGGCTAAGGCTTCTCCTTTCAGACTGGGCGTTTATCATGATCTGTCTCTTTGTGAGATGTTGAAACAGAATGCTGGGGATTTGCCACGCAAAGACGCGTTGACAGAGGCCTATGCCATACCACAGGGAAAACATCCACCTTTGGTGATGTGACATCCTAATGAGTGAATTCAGACACAGTGTTGCCCCACCCTAAAATCCTCAAGTGCAGAATGTCCTATCAGGTCCACATTGGGACATTTGTGCTTGTTTCTTCCTTCCCTCACACATACTGTCCAAAACTGACCTGTTGCATCTTACTCTGACTTTTTCTCTTGTAATAGTATTTATAGAGATGTCAAATTAACTGGCTTGCAGTTATTTTAGGCTGCAGCAAGTTTAATTTACATGCACACAGACATGTACACACAACATACATACATTTAAATTTGATCAGACATAGACTGTAGAAACATATAGCGATATATACAGAGGCCTTACATCTTGTATTATTGAAGATCTTGCATAGATCAGACACACAGGCCTTTTAGATAACAGGAATCAGCAGTACAGTCAGAAATGCTTATGTTGCCATCAGTGAATGAATCTGTACAGCCATTATTTACACAGTAACCGTCAGCTTGTCCATCCTAGCAATGGTTGGCACAAAATAGCACATCTGTAGGCAAACTATGGATAGCTCATTTGGAGGCTCTACCTTTAGTTAGCCGCATTATCATGCTTAGTTGAACTATCCCTTTAAACCACGAGGGCATCTTCTGTGACACTGCATTCCAGTCCTCCACAATCTCCTAGAGTGCAGCTGTGAAAGGGCTTTAATCTCTCTCCGTGAGCACCCTCTGCACTCTGTTATGGCATGTTTGCCTCACGTTTCAGCACCCTGGAATCCAGGAGCTGTACGGTATGTGCCCTGGCTGGGAGGTTTGGGTGCTTCCAGCGTAAAGGGGCAAAGCCCACTATCTACTCCACTGGGTTCTGGCTTTGGCCTGAGTGTGGGGGATTTCTCTGAAGCAGTGCCAGCCTCCCACTCCTGTTTCATTTTAGCTCAAGACTTGGATAGAGTATGTAGACTAGAGCAGGTTTTCATTGCTTCACATAACAATAAAGACTCTGTGTTACATTACCATTGCCAGCGGTACCAAACGTGCTGAAACAACTGAAGCTAAAACTCATGGATTCTCTAGAATGTTGGACGTGAACCTTCAGATCCAATCATTGAACAGAAAGGAGGACCGAGTGGAGATGAGTGAGGATCCACGGACAATAAGATGGATGGACTCATATCTTGCTCTTCATTACAGATACTTTGGTGAAAAGTTTACGCTTTCACGGTCTTTCAGGAATATTTGATAAGATTGTGTGTCACTTTTAAGAAACTTCTGAAAGAAAGGCACTTTATTGAAGATAAATAAGTAGATATATCTCTGTGTATATACTATCATATATTGAATAATACCTGTATTGTACAATTTGCAGACATATTGTTTTAATTTGTTATTGTAAAGGGAAGAATTACACAAATGCTGCAGTCTTAAAGGATTTTGTATGTAATATAAAATGTCTGACATGTCATGTATTGTTAGATTTATTATTGTACAGTATTTATTGTCCATGATCCATAAGATGCACTATATAAAGCTGAGTGAAATATCCCGTTCCTGGTTTGGTGCCTTGTGAAAAAGGGAATGTGTTCATGTGACACCACACACCACGCTACTTCAGTTATATACATTTTTTTTTTTTTACCAATTGTCATCTCCTTTGTAACAAAAGCTTTTTCATAAATATAATAAATGTAACATTGACATTTACTGTGATATTGTTTTTGTTATTTGGCAGTTATATAAACCATCGCAGGCTTGGAAGTGTTACTGAGCAGAGGTAGTTGAAAAAGTGTAGCAGTTCACATGTGATCCCCTTGCATCAAAAGCTTGAGACCGAACTGCGGAGAAGATTTTTCACACATCCACAGTCAGTGAACATGATAAATTAGAATGAAACAGAGATAGAGTGACCTCTGGTCTCTAAATGTTACTCCCTATGTGTCAGACATTATCAGTAAACAGTTAATAGCAGATTTCTTACAGATATCTTGGTTTAGAAAGAATAAATTCTATAGTGCATTTAACTGTACGCTAGAAGGAAATGGAGGATAGGGAGCAGCCGAAAGTAGAAGAAGATTTTACTGTACATGCTGCGCATATGTTGACAAATAAATGCTTATGATTAAATATTAAGTTTGTGCCAAAACGTAGTCTTTATCTACAGGACTACATTTTTATCAGTAGTATAGTATACGGTATTATTAGTATGGCATTAATTACAGTGTTATATTGTGCAATTCCCAGTAGATTCTGGTGTTATTCTATACTATTATGGTATAATCACCATTATATTATACCCTATTGACACCGTATACTCCTCTGTATAAAACAGCTGTGAGATGTTGAGGTGTGGACCTCACAAGACCTCTGAAGGTGATATCTGGCACCAAAAAAGTTGTGAGGAGGGACCTCCATGGATTGGACCAGTTTATCCAGAACATCCCTCCGATGCATAATTAGACTGACATCTAGCGAGTTTTTAGACCAACACCTTGGACTCTTTGTCATGTTTGACAAACCATTCCTGAATAGTTTTTGCATTGTGGGATTGAGTGCATTATGCTCTTTAAAGAGAAAATTAGGGAATACCTTTGCAATGAAGGGGCGTACTTGATCTGCCACAATGTTTAGGTAGGTACTATGAGTCAGATAACCATCCACGTGAATGCCAGGACCCAAGGTTTCCCAGGAAACATCACCCTATTTCTGCCAACTTGCCTTCTTCCCATAGTCCTGTTTCCTGTTTCAATACATCATAATCAAGAACTGACTCTTCTCTTGCTGAGTAATTTATCCCACTCCTTGACATGTGCCAATGTAATGAGGCAATCCATATTATTCACTTCACCAGTCAGTGATTTAAATGTTGTGGCTGATCAGTCTATATTCTGTGTGAGCAATCATGAATTATCTTGAAAATCATCACAGCTGTGATTTGGTTGCAATGTTTTAGATGTGTCCAAAAGTTCTATGTAATTTGTCCCAGTGTTCAAACGGATTCATTAATTTACTACCTCTCAGTTATTCAAAATGACGAGCATTGTTACGAGTCATAATAGGCTGACAATGACAGAAGAAACTGTGAATGGAACAAATCACATGTATGCAATAACAACAACAAAAGCCCCCAAAAAGTGGCCTTGTAGTGGCGCTGAGATTGGGTTACCGGATAGATGAAGAGAAGGAGAGAGCCAGTCCTCATGGGGCTTACAAAGCTTATCACTGAATAGCTATCTAGCTATGTAACCACCATCTGGTGCACTAATAATCTAATTGCCTCTACATTAAGCACTGCCTGAGTGCCTCAGCCAGGACACAACCTGACTCAAGTCCAAGTCAGGTGCTGCAGGAGAGGTCAGTAACCTCCCTCCCTCTCTCCCCCTCCCGCTGTGGCAGTTAATACATTTCCTCAATAGTTTAGTGAGCTCTGTCCAAAAAACTGCAAGCTGAGATACTTGCTTACATTTTATGTGACCTCTGTGGCTGCTGCTCTTTTTCTCTACTTTCATAAAAGTTGTTATTCAACTTCAAAAGTACAACAGAAAATGGTGTTGTCACTAAAAGGTCAGGCTGAGGGCTTCCGAGGCACTGCAGATGCATTTGTTTGATAGTATTGCAGGTAGCAGTCTTTGATTTTGTCAGTGGAAAATGAGGGCCAGATTCAAGAAGTTGTGAGGGCAAGGAGCAAGGAAGGGGTGAAATACTCTCT
>JBBPCX010000001.1:49900901-49933664 GCA_037974365.1 Hydrocynus forskahlii
ATTCTGATTTGACAGGACCAATGGAAATTGCTGAACATTATTTGGAATAAAACCTAATTACCTAATGTCCCTTGAAGGTTTAGAGATGCCTCATGGTGTTGTAAAATCTCTAATGCCGTAAAGTTTTCTCACAGATCCAAGGGAGGTGCTGGAAAAAGGCATGCATTATATTTAATATCCAAAACTCAATAAATCACCACATGCTGTTACTCAGTGGAAAATATCTTATGTTTTATTGAATGTTTAATATTTTTAATTAATCTAATAACAACAAAACCATGTTTATCTGCCCTTTGAAGTCAATGCCACCCTGTAGATTGCCTACACCTCCCACCGTCCTGTTGCTTTTCTATCAGTGGCAATAACAAGGTAAAACTACCCTGACTGGAGAGTTAAAGGGGAATATTTATTGTAGGTCAGTCCTTCATGGCTCCCAGGTTGACCGCTAGGGTTTGCCTAATTGTGGGGGGTTAGCGGGGACAGAGCAGGGGTTCAGACAAAGATAACTCCACCTGTATGTGTCTCTGTTTGCACTGAAAACATGGCCCACCCCCCCCACCCCCCCCACCCCCATCCCCAGAGGCAGTGGAGGCCAGGGGAGGGATGCCTACCCTTTGTCTGTAGCCAAGGGAGGAAACAAAAATAAATGAATGGGGAAACGGTTACAGGACATTGGTCAAACATAAAGGCCAGGCTCCAGAGAGGGACCGCCAAATTCATTATGTATATGCTTGTTTCATTTACGTACATGCATTCTCCCATATATTATGAATGATTATGAAGTCTCCAGTGGAACATATGTCTGCTTAATAGACCGTGCAGAAAATTGTTAGTGCATTAGTAGGGCAAAGCCTCATAATACTGCGCACATTCAATATCCATCAAGCCTAAGTGCTCAACATCTATATTCCTCTTTATTTCTCCATTTCTAGCAAAAGCAGGCAAGCTGTGTCCCATTAATACACAAGTTTCTGCCTTTAAATTTTGACCTTAAAGGGGTCCAGTGATCTTTAAAAATCTGAGTCAGTCAGAGTGATAGGAACAAGGAATCACACAGCCTACAACACAGATGCCATTTTATTTACTGTACAAAATGATGAGTGAACCAGCATGTGTCTTCTGAGATTTCATAAGTGATACTGATCATGCTAAAAAGGATATCATTCTCAAAATGTTTTTCATTAAGTTTTGCCTGTTCTAATTTACAATACCCCGCATGTACCTCTCTGGCATGAATGTGTTTATAAAAATACATTCTAAGCCAAAAGCTCATTACAATAACCTTCTGCGAAGTAGCTTTTGAGGCTTTAAACACTTTGGATGTCTGGTTCCTATCACCACTGCTGGGAACAATTCTGACTTGTTAAAGTTTTTCTATACTGGATCATTTCACATCAAACTGCTCTGAACTTCTCAATGTTCTAATCACACAGAGCATTTTTAATCTGTGGAATTCCAATTTAAAACAAAAATAAAATCTATTCGGTTTTCCTCTTTCTTTTAGGTTTGCGAAGAAGCTAGGAAGCCAGAGTAGCTAACAAGTAATGAAAGGTTATATGCCTCTATTAGCATTAAGCTAAATCACTCACTTGCCTTTACTACAGATTCTGCTCTTTCTTGGTATGTGTGTGGCATGGTGCTCCTCTCATATGTTTTCAGTCTGGACATCAAACAGCTACGATATGTTGCTCTGTGCTGTTTGTGACAAGTGCAGTGTTTGCGGCTGTGAAGTTTTCAGGTTTATGATTGTGTTTGTGGCAATCTTCAAAAACAGAGCTGTAAATTCTGCTAAAAAAAACTTGGCTGAATGGCAGGCAGAAAGCGCTCTGGCCCTCCGTCACTGCGTGCACTGGAGAGCAGGAACAGCGTTTGAGAAGGACTTGTTTTACAACCGCTCTTGGGGCTATAAATAAGAGAGAGGGAGATGCAAAACAGACCTGAGAAAAGTGAGTCCAGATGGGGGCTGGTGGAACAGGCCGTGATGAGCCGAGATCAAAGCTCAGAGCTTTGGCTCGCTGCGGCCTCCTTCGCCAACCCCTCTGCCTTTTCTCTCACAATGCGTCTTCATAACATCACGTCTCGGCAAATACCATATCCCCTCTGTTATCTTTTTCTCTCCTTCTAAATCATACTTTCTACACATCACGGGCCGTCCTGTTCATTCGATAGGACTAACAGAAAATGCATCCTGACACATGGCTCATTGACACAGCCCTGTTGTAATTGCGATTCAGTTACACCTGAGAATACTCTGTGGTCTACTACTTTAACACAAGACCGCTCTTGTATTCATGTGGGCTTGGCACTAAATGACCACCGACTGTTAATCTAAGCTCACCCATGCAGCACACGCTAGAGGACTTTGCTGGGTGTGAAAAAAATTCCAACCATTAGCACATTTCTGTTTGTTTGCACAAGATCCACTTCCCAGAACTGATATAATTTATTCTTCGCCAGAGCAGAACACCTTCCAGAGCTCAAAGAAATGCAGCCACAACAGGCAACCTGATCATGAATGTTTTCCTCCGCACCCCACAGAATAACTTGATTACAAGTTACAAGCTGTTAGTATTAATTATATTTGTAATGGAGCAATCTAGTGATTATTTTGATGATTAATCTAGTTTTCAAATCATTTATTACTGCGAAGTTATGATTTGTAACAACAACCATATGTATATTGATGAGATCCTGCTGGTGTACCCTTTTTCAGTGAGTGCTAATAGATCCCCCTTTTGGGAGAAACATGGCTTCATAATCTGCATGCTCCCTGTTCATCATTCAAAATGCAAATTAATCACTAAATCAATTAATCAAGAATATAAATGCGGATGTTTCTGAGTGAATAACAGCCCTGAATATGCAGTGAATTATTATTCAGAAAACAGATTGTTCAAGACAAAAAAACAGTAGTAAGCAACCGTAACTCACCCCAACAAGTTCACACAATAATATATATGTTTACTTTCAAATGAGCCAATGGCGTTATTTGACATACAAACTGAAACTCTCTCTCTCTCTCTCTCTCTCTCTCTCTCTCTCTCTCTCTCTGTTTCTGTCTCTCACTCAGGCTAATCTCTGAACAGTTGGGCATCATTACTAATTCATCAGCAGTGAGGTCAGTGAGGAGGAGGAGGGTGGGCTGGACATCTGCGGGGGGGAACGGATTGACAGTTGTGTCTAGAGCCCCTAATGATAGCACATTATTAATTCAGAGGGGAATGGAGCTGAATGGAGCTGAGCAGCCAGGCCAAGCACATGCAGAGCTCATTTACCTCAGTGGAAAAGATGAGGAATCACCTGTAGATGAGAGTGAAGTCTGGGGGAAGTAACGAAAGCCAGTCAGCTGCACAACAGAGAGCTTTTGGCTTCAGTGATTTCAAATAGGACTCTGCAGTTCCAGTCCTCCAGCCAAAATACTGATGAGAGCTAAAAGGCAGAAATACACAACAATTACCACACTTAGCTTTGCGGAAGCAAAAGGTTCTCAGAGGAAACCACCCTGAATCTCACAGAATTTCAGTTGTAAATGTATTGAAAAAATGACAATCATTCTGTGATCTATATATACACTCACCAGCCACATTATATAAACACTAACCTTGCAGCTCCATCTTGCAGTTGTATAGTTTGAGACTGTGTAGCCTAGTCCCCTGTTTTTTTGTGTTAGATGTCATCTAGTCTTTCATCAATGGTAGGTTTCTGACCTCAAAGCCATTCTTGGCTGGATATTCTTGGTTGGTGGACCACTCATAATCTATAATCGACGTACGTAAAAACCCCACTTTATAAAAAAACACCACCACACGCTACCGTGAGAAAATAACACATAAGTGTTACAGCTGTGTGGAGAAAGGCCAGTATATAAATATCATCCATCCAAAAGGGGTCTTATATTCAGAAACTGATCAATGAGGAATGGGGTAGATGGGGCCGATTAATTGCGCTGCACACAGTAATTGCTAATAGACCTGCTGTGTAAGGTGGGGAACCTCTATAAGTATATAGTTCACACAGCGCTGTTTCGTGAAAGAATCCATTCCAATTAATCGATAATAGAATACACATACGACTGGAAATCCGCTCCAGGTTTGCTCCCACCCCCTAAAAGGACCAGAGACTTTGCACGCACGCAGCAACCCATCCATCCACCCACCCAAACCCTGCCCCCACACCCAAACCCCGCCCCCCACTTGTAGACCGATGCGTCCCCCTCACGTTAAAAATGCTTCTGACGCCCTTAGGCCTAAGGTCCATAATAAGCTACTTAAGTCTTAAAAAAAACACTTGCTATGATTATACTTGGATAGCTCACATAACAAAGAAATATTCTAATGAAAACCTCCTCTTAATTTCCTCCAACTGTCCAAGATCTAGCCTAGTTAAGTCTTGTTTGAAATCAGTTTCTGCAAAGCTCAACCCTTGGGTTTTCTCTCTTTGCTCAAATGATGGACTTTACGTTTTGAATCATTCTTCTTATCCCAGTTTTAGCTGATATTATCAGAAAAGAGTTCATTATAGGAATAATTATGGAAGTGTCTAAATTTCTTTTATGGTTCTCTTCTTAGCAACCTTAGCAATCTGAGACCTCAAGCTTCTCTCTTACCTTCAGCACTTCTGATGACATACTTATGTTCACCTCTGTTCTCTAAAAGGTGATGCAGGAGAAAGAAATGAGTGAATCTTCATTAACACAAACTTTCTTTTCTCTCCTCTGACACTCTGTAGCCAAATGTATGAATCACAAGACACTGTAGAAACTTCGGTCATTTAAAGTTGAAGTATATAGCACAAATTAGGGCTAGGGAATAAACTGATGATAATCATCATCATTTTCCACCATATAGATACAACAGATGTTCATTATGTGCTCAAGAACATAATGAAGAGAACCTTTTCCAGCCTGCCTATGCAAATTTTGAAATGAATATATTTTTGGTAATAATACCCAGCCCTAGCATTCTTACTGGTATATTCAAATTTTAGTCAAATTGTTCATGTCAGTGTCATATAAGCTTAATGCAAGTAGAGTAGCAGGTTAGAGAAAAGCAAGTCAAAGACAAGCTACAAATGAAAAAAGTCAAAAACAAGTCTGGGTCACTAGTACCAGGTAGATCTTTTTAATGAAGTGTTTACTTTAAAAATATGCATATTAAACTTTAACCCCTATAATTCTAAGGACTCTCTAGCAGACCCAAACTCCCTGTCTCTCATGGTTACTTAAGTTAATTATTATTATTAGGAGTAGTTTTCATAGTAGCAGCAGCAGCAGCAGTAGTAGTATTAGTATTTTTAAATATATTTTATTAGTCGTATTATATTAAATCTAAATTGCAGTGCCAATGGTGAATCTCTATTAGATACTCTTTTGGTCCAGGAAATAGCCTTAATTTGCATCTGGGAAACCAGCTCAATTCCACAACTGCATGTCCCACATGAACCGCCTGAGTGCTGCTGGGTTATAGTGAGTAGACGAGCTGGGATGCATGGGCCTTTCAGTGAAAGGGGCGCTATGTGCATTGACAGAGGCTTTTCAGGCCTGCTGCCAGCTCATGGTGGTTAAAGCCCTTTTTACTCTCCCGAGCCAACAGAAATCCCAGATTTCCTCTCTGAGTCCTGTTGGTGAGCAGCGAAAAGCTCATGGTGCAGTCAATGAGTGGCCCTGTGCCGCCTGCCAGTGTCTGTCCTTCTCTAGAGCGAGCGTGTGTTCAGCATCCTTACACAACAAGGCCTCCATAGTTCATACAGGACCATATGAAAAAGTTCCGTTCCCTCAGGGAAAGTGCTGTATCAATAAAATACTGTAGTAAGACACTTTCATTTCAATGTATATACCATTTTTACTTACATTTACTGAATGCTCGACACTAATTTGAGAAAATTCCTGCATTTTGTGGTCATATTAAACCGAGCTTAGGAAAGCATGCATATTTATATTTGCATTAATAATTATGTAAGTGTGTTATAAAAACGATGTATATATTCCTGTTCAGCTCAAGTGGACACATCTGAGACCTGAAAAATCTTTCAAACAACAACACTCTTACACTCATAAAAATGGTGAAAATTGTAAAAATGGTTCTTTGGAGTGATGCCATATAAGAAACACTCTGGGTTTATTTCTGTCTCTTTATCTTTTCTAAGTCCACATGGACTCTGCCATCTGAGATCGGAGCTCTGGCTCCGCCCTGGCTTCGCCCATCCATGAGCACACACACCTGCATCTCATTCCCAAGACTGATTACCACCCCTATTTGTGCCTCTCTCTTCTCAGTTTAGTGAAGAGCCCAAGCCTATCTGGCCCCTTTGGCGGCTCCTCCAGTGCCAGCATCCCAGTGCCCTGCTCAGCTTACTGGGCCAGTTTCCCCTGCCACTGCTGCTAGGTCACCTGACCTGGTCCTTAAATTGGGCCCTGCTGCCAGTCCAGGCTGTAACCTTGCTGTCTGGGGTTCTGTCCACTCCTACCACTTTGGCTGGTACTGCCCAGCTCTGTGCCTCTTTGATGGACTGCCCTGTCTTCTGTACACTGGTCATGGCACTCCATGGGCCATGCCTGGAGCAACATATTAAGGAGGGGGCTCTGTCACAATGCCTCTATAAGCAGTACATGAACCCCCCTGCCAGGGACTGGCTGACCTCAGTTCAACCCTGGTTGCCTGTGGTGGTTATGAGTGCTGGATTGCCCCAGATAAAGCTTTAAACCTTCATGTGCTACGTTTATAAAGAATGGTTCTTTGTAGAACCATGTTTATTAAAGAAGAGTTCAAGTTTAAAGAAACGTTTAATATATAGGATATGTATAAGTCATGGTTTAATCATTTACAGTCCTGTGCAAAAGTCTTTGAAGCCATTTATCTAAACAGTAACGGTAACCTTCTGCCAGCAAATACTCAAGTAAATAATATCACACTTTGTTTTGTTTGTAAGAAGTACTTGAACTTTTGTGAACCAGGTTTGGTTCCAGATTTCACCCCAATGCCTCTGGCCTTTGCATGAATTCGTGAAATTCCATCAGCAGCTCACCTGATTTAATCTAATGAAGTATTGACTGAACCGAACCAGGGGAGGTCTGGGAATGATTAAGCAAACACATATCACTATTTGCTGTATTAACATGATTTGTATACATTCTAACATTAGCTTTTAAAAGCATATACTGCTCAGCTAAACTCAGCTGGTTTTAAATATATTTTTCTTTTGTATAGTTCTGTATTTAACACACTATAATACAAAATGTGTTGCAACAAGTGCATGTGTATGTGTGTGTGTGAGAGAATAGTTCAGTACAATATGAATGAGACCCACGTCACAATGCTGAACTCTAGCCCTCTAGGTGTGACCTTGGTGTCCCGCACACAGCTGTGGCTGATTTGGGCTTTGTCTGTGGGGGATTTGACGTTATGTGCAGCTCTCAGATTGTCTGTTCCACAAACTCTTAAGAGAGCAATAACACGGGGGTCAGGGATGTCAGTCCCAATTATCTGCAACTGTTCTTAGGGACTGGTCTATACCCTGATGTTTTTATTTCATAATGATTATTCAAAGAAATTCTTAACTCATTCCATCTCCGTGGTGTTAAAAACATGCAGATCCCAAGACAATCATTTACCATGAACACATAAGTACACCTGCGCAAAAACTAACAATGCATTTGAAATTAATGATGATAAATTTTGGAATTATAACAGAGGTTGTCTTACTGCAGGCAATAAATTATTTCAAGTGGGAAGAAGTGTGTTGATATTAATTAAAAAGAAAAGGAGAAATTAAAATCAATCTGTTCACAGTTTCTCTATTTTACTCTTTCTCTCACTCATGCACATAGCACTACTACAATAAACACAATAACAAAAGGATTATGACTCTGGAGAAGAGGTTAAGAAGATGCATCTGACCGCAGAGGGTAAGGTCAAGAGACCTGTGTGTAGACATTGACAGATATGACGTTGTAATGCTATGGGACACAGCACTGTCTATAATTGTGCTATGCATCCTGCCCACACAGTACTTTTTCACACACGGAGGTTTGCGACATTTGCATGTTAATCACTTAATATTGATTAAAACATACATGCTTTGCCAACAAATGCATTTACAGCATGTTCATACCTTTCGAAGCCAGGAAATGTCATACTTTTATTCATCACTGCTGACTTATACAAAGCCACCTAATATAATTAGGATTATAATGTAGATCACCAGACATTTAATGAGATGTTAAGTGACAGCCGATGGGATGGGACTGCCAGTTTAACAAGAATAAAAGTCTGCAGTCCATGAAATAAATGGATAAGAGGTAAAACCTGTGGTGTGCAAAAACTTTTGACTGGTACTGTGTGTGTATATATCTTCACTATGAAAAGTTCCTGTGTTCCTGTGAAGAATGCACTCTTTCATCTATTACCTTCTAAATGCACCAATCGCAGGTGAGTGCCCAGATAATTACTCTGAGTAATAAGTCCAGCACTGTGTTAGCTGTTGACCACCCAGATGCAAAAGACGTCTTTGTCTGTAAGTCATCAGTGTAGTGTGAAGACATGCAACAACGTGCACTAAGTTTGAGCATATGCCGTCAAAATGGCTGGACCCCAACCTTTGAGGGTCAGCCTATTGTCTGCTGGCTATTTGGGCCTTAGTAAAACTAAGCACTCAGGAGATGTTATCACTGACCCTTTGCACTCTACGCTACGGACGTGACTTGGGCTGGGTGTGCTGGCTGTTTCCATTCACGTTCCCACAATGGTAGAAGATAACTCACCTGGTTATGTGGACAATGCGATGGCTCTATTGCAGCAGAGGGCAGTAAACTTAGACCCTCCATTGTTCAGAAGCAGTGTCAGCATTAACTGAATGTTTACTGCTGGCTGTCTCTACATCTGCTGCACTCCAAGGACCTTTGGACTGTTTATTTTCTTTAATGGCGTCTTGTATTTGTGTGTTTGTCAAGCCTTAATAACAGTCAAACAGCATTGTTTGATTCCTGAAAACAATGCACGGGTGAGTTACCTTATCCAGAAATTTGAGAAGGTATGCAGTCTTTGAGAGAAGCAGAAGTACATTTTGTATACACACTTGTAAAGATACAATTGGGGAAAGTTTACAAGGACGATACAACCGAAGCAATGAGATACTGGAACATACAAAAGAACAGTCCATGAGAAAAAAACAATGATAGATTATTCATTGTTAAACATTCAACATTCAGTATGAGTGCTGACAACACAAAAAAGGGGACAAAATATGTGGCCTTTTTAGTCTCATACTGTCATCAGTATTTACTGTCATCAGTATTTACATACTGTCCTCCTAAAAAACTGACCTGTTTACTTTATATCAAAAACTGTGAATCAAGTACGTTTGTACGTATCTTCTCGCACTACTCCTACATAATGATTTTAGCACTTGGAACTCTCCTCGTATTGTAGATGGCTTTGGACAAAAAATCTGCCAAATGAATGTAATGTAATGTAATGTAAGTTACTGCAGCCACAAATACAAATACCGCTGATAGCTTCTAGTATGTAGGTTAGAACTTGCTTCATGCTAAAAACATTCACATGAAGCTTAGCAGTGCAGCAGGAGAGTGAATAGTACATGCAGATGGCCCCAAAGTGGTCCAGAGGGCAAGAGGAACCGTGGTGGGAGACCAGTGGTGAGTGGAGCTTCAGTAGGGGGAAGGTTCACAGGAAGACCCCAAGCTGTGAGTAAACAGCTGAGTATAGGATCGACTGGCGGTCTGGAGCCAGACACGTCGCAGACCCCTTCAACCACCCAGTGACCCGTTCACGTCTCTCCTATTTATAGTCAGGACCTATAGACATGGTCACTTCTGAATGGGAAAGCTTTGGATGTGGAGAATGTGCAAGTTCACTTCACTTGACCTGTTCCTGAGTGATCAGGTCAAATCCACAAAAAAAGAGGAGCAGTCTGTTTTTTTTTTTATGAGATTGTCACACTTTGTAACTCAAAATATTTCTTCCTGGCAAAGGTTTCAGGCACCTTACTATCTTTTGAATTTAATTGTTCATTTCCTGTCAGTATACACATGGCTTTGGTTATATTTAGCTTCAACACTCTGCTTCATGTTCATCTAAGTATCTTCCTTTGGTATGAAGAACCGGTTTTGCCTAGGTGATGATTTTTCTCTTCCAAACTCTTGTTAAAAGCACACACTGAAACAATTTTGACCCAAAAGCAGTTGAAATGTTTGAGCGCTGATGAGTGCTGGGGACAAACTGTGTGGCCTTCTTATTCTCATACTGTCATCAGTATTTACACGTCTGATACTATTTCCTTGTACCTAAACCTGTTCAGGCTTTATTTTGTGTCCAAAACTGTGAATGAAGTACATTTGTAAGTTACTGCAGCCATAAATACAAATAATAAATATTTATTCTGGAATGTAGGTTAGAATTTGATTCATGCTAAAAACTCAGGGACTTGCTGAAATGACACTGAAGGTTCCCGAATGGTTTTTGGCTTGGATGTAGCTTAAATGCTTTAAAACAGTATATGGAGGTAGTTTGAACTTCAAAAAAAGGTTCTTTACACTCACACTTCTCATTTCCAAAAATGGTTCTTTGAAGAATGCTTTAGAGTGGTTCACTCCAATAAAACCATTTTAGTGCCTCTATTTTTGAGAGCAGTTGTCTACACCCTTTTTCGCCTTGGCTTCCCTATACGCTCTGATAAGCCAACTCTGATGAGCTGTGTTGTACAAGGGTTAAGAAAGGCCTATATTGTGCACGTCTGAGTCGGAGATCCTGGTCATTGACAAAGGAGGAGGAGGAGACATCGCTGGTCCATGAGAGGAAATGGCTTTTGTACAGGTCCATGGTTTGCTTTAGGCTTGCTGGAAGAAAGTGTTCTTTAGCGTCTCATTAATCAACCATAATTGCCAGAAAGGCATGGCGACCAATATGAGAAGTGAAACGGGTCCATTTGGCTTAAAACAGAAGGGAGAAATTGTGTTCCTCAACCGTGTGAAATGTGCTTTCTGGTCCTCACACTTTTAACGTTTGCTTATTTTCCATTGTCAGGAAAGAACGTAACAATGAACACTGCTCACTCCTTGCTTATCCTCTGGAAAATGGTTTTCACACGAAATGGAACGTTTTGCTCCGACCGTTTCCAGTGTGGATGATTTTTCATCTGACAGCATGATTCACAATGAAAACATTCACTTCATACATATGATGCTCAAAATGCAAACTCGTAAATCTCCTGACGCAGTGAGTGTAAGAGTAGAAGGGCCATGTGTCAGGCACACTGTTATTAATGTTTAATTCCATCCATCAGCAGCAGATTCCTATAATTCCTGCATCCTTGCCAATAAAGACATAGTTCACATGCTCTCTTTGCCTTTACCTGATGAGGACAGCTGCATGTTTATAGATGTAATGAGGCAAACAAGCATTATAAGTCAACCACTGCAAAAAAAAAACAAAAAAAAAACAGGTGTAACCAGACAATAATCATCAAATTCCACCCACAACCAATAATAGTGCAAACTCCAGCCATAATGGCAAAAACTGCACCAACTCAAAATCTTTAATAATTAAAAAAAAAAACTACGATCATAATTATCAGTTTTAAAAAGTAGTAGAAGCTTTTCATATCCTGCAGCTTTGGACTAAACTGCAGCCCATCGAAGCTGAATTTAAAAAGTCGGTTATTTCGGTATAGAAAGCATGTAACAGAAAATACACCTGTCTTTAGCCTGTTGTGTGGTTTACTTGTTTTGTTTATCATGTTTTCACTGTGTTTTGTATTTAAATGAAGAATGCCATAATGGTAAAAAGCTCCTGTACTAAGATCCTGTCCTTTATTAATGTTTCATTGCATTTTAATCCTCTGTGATTTTTAATGCCTGCAATGTTTTTTATATATATTTTTTAAAATCAGGACAAAAGATTTCAAATCAAAGACCTTATGTATAAATGTGTTTTGGTTCATGATTCACATGATTAGCAGTGCAGCACTGCCCCCTATTGGTGTAACACAGTCACATACACAGAGTCTGGGATCATAGTGTTGATATAAATCACTACCTCTACTACACCAGCAGGTGTCTTTGTAACACTTCAGCATAAAATGTCCAAGTAGCTCTACTGTGTCCTTCACAAATGTAAAAAACCTGTGTGCACACATTCTTGGTATTTGTGTTTCTTTATGACAAAATTAACAAAAGAATGATAAAATAAAAACAAAGTGGGCCAAACCCCTTATCTTATTAAATGCACCCATTAATATATTACTGCAGGTGACACAATTTGAGTCTTGTAAAACTAATTCAAGACATAATAACTGAATATTTGTGTATTGTGCAAGTCATAAAACATGTACATTACATGGAAACATCCCTAAAGTCTTCTCACATGCCTGCAATTTTCCACTGTTTTGCTTGTAACTTAGTTTGATTAAATGGATCTGCACTCTTAGTGCTCCCTATACAGCCGTTTATATCTGAGGAACTCACTGAAAAATATAATATTAAATATAAACTTGGGGCAGTTCAGTGAACTGATATTAACTGATTTCACTGCCAAGTCCTTTCTAGTACAAAGAAACTCTGCTAGAGTCTAAGTTGCTGCTAGAGGCAGAATCTAAAATTACATTTCAGTGGAACGGACACTTTTGAGGGCAAGCTGGCGCAGATAGGCTGGCATTACCTATGTGATTGAATGCTCAGCATATCAATGACCCTGTTCAAAGAGGAGATGGAGCTCAGCACACAAAGCCGTCCTTACTGAAGTGAGCAGGATGCAGTCTGCTGGGATGAGGAAAATTAAGAAACCTTTTAGTTCCTCTGTCTCTTTTTTCAGCTGCACATTTCCACCAGATCAGGGCCAGTGTTAGTAGACCGAGAAGGAGAAGAAAAAGAATGGAAAAATGTGTCAGTGGGAAACATTTTGTTTTATAAATGAAAATGGGACGCTGAGCAGGTCTGGTTATAAATGGAGAGTCATTTTGATTTGCACTGACCTCTCATACATACAAAAATGGAAAATGCCACTCCTCACAATGGAGACACTGAGAGCACTGCAGCATGTGGATGTACTAAAAATCTGCAACACAAAAGGAAATGAAAAATAGTGAGCCCACAGCTGATTCTCTATCTCCGACAGGTCATGTGTGTCGTCCTGGATGAACATTCTTCTGCCCTGTGCGTGTATAACACCTTGCAGTTGACCACACACACACACACAAGCAAACACCAAGGACTGATAAGCGAAATAGTTTCTATTGTGTGTAATATTTCCGGTGCAACATGTGGAATTTTTCTGGTGCATTATTACTGTTTCTGTTAATGTCTGCGGCTACCAAGCATCTGAGGACACGGCAGTCTGTACCTGTTTATACAGATATATACAGAAATATGTATACATATATTTATATATATGCGCTCAAACTTCTACATATACTTTGTTGTATTATTTTGTATTTTATATTATACTGCTGTGCTGTAAAGATTTTATTCTGTAGATTACGCTGCTCTTTCTTCTTTTGTACTGTCTACTTGCTACTGTAACGATGCAGATTTAGATAAACATAAGGTTATAACACAGGGTTATCGCCTTTATTTAGATAATGAAAAACAGACCAAGGCCCCAGCGAGGATCGAACTCGCGACCCCTGGTTTACAAGACCAGTGCTCTAACCACTGAGCTATGGAGCCATACGCTTGCATTCAAAACCATGGTTTTTAAAGAACACACGTTTCTACAACGTAGAACATTCTCAACAAATTTGTTTCCTTTCTTTATGTTCTGTTATAATCCTTTACGAGTATATCAGCTTATCGATTAGCCTGTATTTGCCAGATGTTAGCTAATTGAATCACAATTGAATCACAACCAAATCACTCCCTCGCAAAGTGTACAGGTTTTCCAACTATCTTATTTGCAAACTAGACACGTTGTGGATTTTATTTACGTTTTAGGCTATTATACTAACTTTTAGATCATTTTAACTGTTATTTTTCGTCTCTGTGAATGAATTTTCGACTGGCCAACGTTAGCAACGTTAGCAGCAAGGTAAGTAAACATTAAAACACAGCTAAAAGAAGAAGTGAATTAATAATATCCCCATCCAGCAAATACGGCTTATAACGTTATAAAAAGGAAGGACTATGTTATAGAGATACACGCACACAACGTTAATATCAAACAACTTTAGATAAGGTTATGCTAACTGAGACAGCTACTGAGAGTCACATCAGTAAGATACACTACCATGGACAAAAGTATTGGGACACGCCTTCTCGTATATGAACACTCCGTAAACTTGTATAAAGCCTTCCAAGAAGAGTGGAAGCTGCAAAGGGCGACTAGCTCCCTATTAAAGTCTAGGTATTTGAATGCAAAGTCATTAAACTCCCCGATGGTGTAACGGCCATGCGTCCCAATACTTTTGTCCATTAAGTGTAGTAGGATTGTAGTATATGTAGAACTACCTGCTGAGAAAGACGACTTTATCAGACATGTCAGGTGGTGTGCACGAAAAGAGCAAACAGTATACATCACAGTTGTTTCATCACAGTTGTCTCTTTCTAAAAACGTGCTCCTATATAGACTTCTGGCCTCATGTTAAAGAAATATCCTTATAATTCAATGGTAGAGATGAAAACTAAGTCATTCAGAGCAGTTTGGTTTGAAATGGTTCACTGCAAACATATGTATCTACTCTGATTAACTTACAGTGGTGGTGATAGAAACCAGGGGTCACGTCTACGACCCAAATGCAGCATTTTATTTCTTTACTTTTTGTACTATTTCTTTACAGCACGCTGAATGTATCTCTTTAAAAATATACTCTAATCGCTTATCTTGAAACTATCATAAAAAATGTGCAATGTGCCAGACAGCACATTTGTAACCATTTCATGAAACAGCTTTGTGACATCTAAAGGCATTTAACACTTCAGACACCTGGATCCTTTAACCAACGCTAAGATCTGTTCTGACTCTCCAGAACAGAGCATTTCCACTATACCACGCCAAGTGATTTTTTTTTACAGGTACAGATCACATCATGTTTATGTACAGACAAGTTCTGACAAATCAGTGGTAATCTCATTTCAATACACAAGATCATTTAATGACTGAAAACCTATAATTAGACTGAATCACGTCTGCAAGATTATAATCGGGTAGATCCTGTACCTTGTCTTAAAAGAGAACATCAGGAATAACATCACAGCACAAAGGTAGTTTACTATCTGGATTCCAGAATCGCAACAGCGTGTCCTGCTGAACCCCGTGCCACATTGTATGCCTTTACTTTCTGGACATCACTTTTTCTGACTGCAAAATAAAATGTTTTATTTCGATTCCCTTGGGTATTTTAGGAAAGAATAATGTTCCGGTTATTTGGTAATTCACAGAATTATTTATTTGGAAATACAAAATAAGAGCTATGTATTCACATATTTCTCTGGACTTTAATACACAAGAAGCCGCAAGAGTGTATTGTGTATTACAATTAACGTCTTCGTGAACTAAAATTTGTTTGCAATTCAACTGATGAGGTAGACCTATGTGCTATTTTTCATGGTTAACGTCCTTTTCTCCATCTGCACAGAGGCCATTCTGACTGCAAGCTTGTCTTAATGCTCAGAGTAAGCGGAATTACTGCATATAACACCTGCGTCTTCATAATGAGCACAGTTGTGTGTGCCCACACCTGTGTGTTGGCAGTCCAGGAGGGTTTCCTCTGTGCCCTCACACTGCACATCATCTAGGAGGATTTTTAGATGCTTTCCTTCTCCAAACTCAGCATGTTTGGAGGCCTTTAGTGCATAGCGGAAGCCCAGCTGTCTGCAGACCACAGCCGCGTTCTTGGTGTTCCAGAGATCATCACAAACTGTCCCCCACTCCCCGTTGGCATATATTTCCACTCTCCCACGGTCCTTATGACCGTATTCGTCTCCAGCCAGTCTCACAGACCCGTTGTATGTGCCGCTCTCAGACTTATGCTTGCCCTTTCTGCGCCTGCCTTTACGTTGACGGGACTGCCTCGAAGCCTTGGTGGTTGTAGTGATTGGAGATGGCGTGGTTCTGCTCATGGCCTCCTCCTGCTCCCTCAGGGTGTCCAGAAAATGCTGAAACCAGTCTGTTGTGGTGAGGTGAAGAGATTCAGTTGGCTGGACTTCAACTGGATCAGCTTTCGGTTGTTTAGTTGGTGTGTCAACTCCAATTAATGCTGTGGAAGTGATATTTTTTCAATAATTTAGAGAAGCAGATTATTTTACTACTTTAGTACACTCTGTCACATATATCAGTACATTTATATATTCTACAAAACATTCATGCAAGACCTATTACTTGTTGTATTTATAAGACAAATAATTGTGTTCATTCCCACAAAAGTGGTTGCAATTAACAATTGAAGTGTCTTTTTATGTTTATCACATGCAGCTGTTGTTTCCTTGCCGTTTATACTTCATCCCAACAGAAGAGGAACTGATAAGCTCTTGCTCAAATAAGCAAACATTCTTCAGCACTGATCTTTAAAGGTGTTATAGCACCAAATTTGATTTAAACTTATGACTGTGAAAGCTGACAACTAAACCAGAAAGTAATTGCGATCAGCGCATATAATTGCAGTTATATAACTGCGATCAAATATTGTGACAGGCTAATTCTGTATAGGTTATTTAATGTGGCTGATTATTTTGCTACTTTAATACATTATGTTAAACTTTAAAAGTATGTCAAAAATGCAAAATGTGACAAAAGACATTTCTCACATGTGTACTAAACTTAAGTACTGGCCAGATCTGTACAAAGTATATGTACATAGATCAAAAAACGCATTATAAAAAGACTTTTCTGGGTCAGAAAACATACTTTCTTTTGGCTGGAATGGTATGAGCTTGCTCTTGATTTGAACTGGAATGGGGTCGTAATGGCATTTTCTTGGTGGAGCTCGCCTGAGAAAAAGAACAATGCTCTATTATCTGCTCCTCAACAGTGGCAGCCTGGTGTAACCACTGATCTCAGGTTCGGCAGAAATCAAATATACAGAAGTTGATGAAAAAAGAAAACTTTTTCAAAAGTAAATGCTATGCTGGAATGAGAAAGAGAACAGAAATCACATTACAGCTGTGCAGAGCTTGGCCAGTCAACTTAATCCATGCCAGTGAGAGAGAGATTTAGATGACAGCGATGCAGTGTGCTGCCAAGCCAGCTTCACGAGAGCTTAGTCTTAGCAGACAGTCACATATAAGCTAGTGTTTTCATGCAGGGGCAAGACTGAGCTCCAGTATATGTTTAAAGTAACATTAAAAAGAACAATTATATTTTCAGTATAGTGACTGTGCAGCCTCATAATGAGCAGATGCACATTCATGTGAGAAGCTTCTCTCAGTGAAGAATAAATTGTGCAATTGTGCTGACACTGCGCATTCTGAGCTGTGGTTGTGGTGTATTTTCAGAGTGATGGCAAAATCCTTACCGAGAGGGATCAGCAAATTTATACACAACCCCACTAGCTGATGTTGCACTTGGAATTCCAGTGGACATGAAATACAGCTCACCTAATCGAAGACAGAATAAGCAGAGAAACACACAGCATTCATTAGATTGTCCCTGAGCTAACTATCATAACGAAACCTTGTATCTCAGAAACGCTTGTTTTACAGTGGAGGTAAAATAGTTACTTTACTATCATGTAAAGTCCGTTGATCCTTTCATCATGATCTGTTTGCACAATGCAAACGGCAGCTGGTGTTTTCAGACGGTGTAGAACCAAGTTACAAGATTTTGGTGTGATGGCAGTTATGGAGAACATGAGACTATAGTGAATACTCATGAGAGAATATACTAATGAGAGAATATGGACACAAATGCACTCATGTCTGTGCTGTGGCAACAGCCTGGGAAGGAGCTACATTTCTTCATACCTGCCTCGTCCTCGGCAAAAGAAATGATATACTGGTAGTAATTATTGATGAGGCCTGGAAATGCACAGGTCTGGCCCATGCCCATGCAGATCTCACTGTAGTCCCATTGCCGTGTGTTCCTGTTCTCCTTTAGGCTCATCATGCGTCTGCAGGAAACAAAATATCAAGTTGTTTTACTCATAGGAATGAATCTATAGCACCAAATCTTTAAGAAGACACATCCGATAAAGGTGCTTTCCTTCAGTGTAGGTAGGTGGAATCCTAGAAAGTAGGGTTATAGAGAGTGTTACAATGTAAATGTAACCTCAAAGGTGCGGCGTGAGCCTTAAGGAGCACGTCTTTAACTCTTCTACAGTAAACAGGCATATTTGTACCCATTAATAAAATAAAGACACAGGAGTGAAGGAGTGTTCTCTACCTGGTACCGGCACTAGTATTTCTGACTATATCGCCACAGTGACAGCATTTGTACACTGAAAGGTGCTATTTTTCTGAGTGTATACAGGTGTAGATACCCAAAGGTAGATTTACTTACCCACTCATAAAGTCTCCAAATATGTACATTCCATTTAAATTGGGGTATTGACAGCCACGATACACATATCCTCCTGTTACTGATTTGCCCATTTTATGAGGATATGCATAAATTGGAAGAACGTCATCTACAGACCACAAAAAAACAAGTTACAAAATACGTGATTTTGTGTTTATAATTCACTATGTTTATGACATAATAGAACAAGAATGTGTCAGTCTCTAAATGAGAAAACAGTTCTTTGACTGCATCACTAACACAGTCCACTAGCACCCACCTAAAGAGCTGTTGGCACAGAGTTTCTTGTCGTAACAAGAGAAGCCTTCTTTTGCTCTCCAGCCATAGTTCCTGCCTTTCTCAACTATATCTACCTCTTCGTATTTATTCTGGCCCACGTCTCCACAGAAGATGCGTCCCTTCCCGTCCTTGGTGTGAGGGTCGCCTCTGTCCACAGAGCATCTCCACATGTTCCTCACCCCGTAAGCATACACCTCCGGCCGAGCAGCACGTTCATGCACGAATGGGTTGTCTGGAGGTATTCGGTACAAAGGTCCTCTTTCATTGTCATCCACATCTATGCGAAGAACCTTACCTAAAAGAGCTGACCTAGGGTTGACAAACATAAAGGCATGTGAGTAACTGCACATTTCATTAAAGAAGAAAAATGTAATAATATGTAATACTGATGTAATGAGCTGATTTGGTCTAAACAATCTAACTAAGAAAGATTGAAAACTGCTCCAGTAAAGAATAAAGCTCTTTTTGTGTCTTTCAGAATGTACAGATGGGTATGGGTGATTGGTTAGACATACTTGTTTTGTGCATTTCCAAATTTCCCAAAAGGATCTCCAGCCATTCCTCCATCCCCGGTGAAGATGTACAAGTACCCATCATCGGCAAATAGAAGCTGACCTCCGTTATGATTAGAGGCAGGCTCATCGATCTCTAATATTATTCTGAGAAAACAAAAGCATTCTGTGAGTTAGTAGTCAGCGAAGAACAGCTAGGAAATCGTGATAAGGTGAGTGCACTCTTAAAATATGTGTCGAAAGTCTGAATGTTTTAGTTAGGGTCACTCCACTTTGTGTTGCTTTAAGTGGCCCACATCATGCAAAACTGAGTTTTCCTCCCTTTTTTTTTTTTTCCAAAGAAGCGCTTGACATAGTGTGCCAACATTGTTAGAATTTCAAAACATGCCATTCACTCTCCAGTCCATTTTGTTCATATATGGAAATAAAGCCAAAAACATCTATAGGTATCCACCTATTCTTCCTACAGCCTTGCCAATTCATACTGCAGTACTAAGGAGTGCTCAGTACAGATCAGCCACTCAGAGCAGAAATCATTTACATGTAGCAGTCTTAAAATTAACAACAGCCTGTAGAATTATGACTGCTTATGCACACAACATCATACATAGGAGAAACAATTACATGGAAGAGAGGTGTATGACATGGGCTTTTAAAAATTGTGTTGTTGCTATTAATACCTGCAACAAAAACACAGTCTTAGTCAGAGATATACGGGAAGGTCAACGAAATGTGACTCAAAAAGTGTGCTTAACACATTTCTGATACAAGTATGTCCTCCCAGTGATTAGACAATTCAAGCTTATCTAGACACTTCCCTGGAGGGATATCAGAACCTGCTCACCTTTCTGAACTGTGGTCAACCACGTTCATATCTGCAGCTGAGATACGGAACTCACTAATCCGGATTCTCTCATCAAAGCCCACCTCTACGGAGTAGTAGACATACAGCTTGCCATTGTATTTGAACTTGGGATGGAAAGCAAGCCCCAGGAAGCCTCGCTCATCCCCTTCCCATGGAGAGGTCAGTACAGCCTTGGTGATGTTGAGGAAGGGTGTTTCCAGCTTTGACTTGTCTGGAAGGTACACCCAAACCAAGCCGATTTGCTCGGCTACGAAAAACCTATGGGTGCCATCATTGGCATGCACCATAGCTAGAGGGTTTCTGAGTCCGTTAGCCACTTCCTCCAGGCACAGCTGGAGGCAGCCGTCAGAGTCGGCGGTCACACGGCCCAGGTTTTTGTTCAGTTTCTCACTGACCAGCAGATGAGGGTAGCAGTAGTCTGGGTCGTCCAGCTCCAGATGGCGACAAAATCTGCTGTGGTCGTGTTGAAGTTCTGACAGCTGTGGGTCATCAGACAGCAGGGGGATGGCGGACTTGCACTTTGAGTAGAACTGCGAGCAGTAGTCTGGACAGAGTCCAGGAATGGACCTCAGGGGTGTGCTGGGGTCTTCAGCATCAAAAAGGTGGGCAGCGTAGGGAGAACATTCCTGATGAGAAGAAACAGGAAGAATGGGGAGGGGGACTGGAGGGACTGTTGGCGGCAGGCTCCAACACATTTGCCTGCTCATGTTCTGCACGTCCACACACTACACTGCTTAATCTCTGAACTCAACTGCTGCAAGGAAACAAGACCATTCTCTTTGCTTTGTTTCTGTTTTTTAAACAACATTTACTTATACTTCAGATGTACTTACAAGTATAATATCAAAGTATAATTTTATACATTTTTGGTACACCAAAGGATACTTAGTATACTAATGCTTCTTTTAATGCTTAATACCAGAATACTTAACTGCCATGAAGGCTGTTGTCAAAGAAATGTTAATCTTCCAAATCAACTGCTGCAAAGAAACAAGACCATCCTCTTTGCTGTTTTTGTTTTACTTTTTTAATAATTAATGTCTACTTATACTTAAAATGTACTTAAAAGTATAGCAATAAAATCTTTCATATGCAGTACTACTGACTTCTTTAAATACTCAATTTCAGAATAGGTAACTGCCATGAAGGTTGTTGTCAAAGAAATTATCTTTGAACTCGACTAATGCAAAGAAACAAGGCCATTCTCTTTGCTGTTTTTTTTTTTTTTACTTTTTAGACAAATAACAGATACTTATACTTCAAATGTACTTAAAAGTATAATAATAACGTATAATAATACTAATAAATAATAAATCATTTCATACATCTTTGCTATACTAAGTAGCCTGCGTAGTAAACTAAGTATACTTCCTCCTTTTAGTACTTAATTCCAGAATACTTAACTGCCATGAAGGCTGTTGTGAAAGAAAACACACAGCCACCATTCAAATCTGAGCTTTCATTATTACACAATGAGAAACAAATAAAACGAGACAAAACCAAACCAAAAGCAGTGGAGCACTGACCTGGCAGATGAGGTCTTGAACGTACCCTGCACAGTTTGCGTAACCATAATAGTCGAAGTTGTCCATGATCTTGTAGAATTTGGACATCAGTTCTTGGTCCCGGGCGTAATCGCAGCAGCCGAAGTACTTGTACATTACGCAGAATTGGAGCTCCTGCAGGGGCTGAAAAGGGGGCCTGAAGTCCAGGCACTGGGGATGCAGGAGCGCAGGTGCTGTCCAGAACCCCAAGAAGTACAACCAGACGAGGGGCGAGCCCCACCGGGCCCCGAGAAAATCGCCCAAACTGCCCATGGCGCTTGGTTAAAGGGAGCCCAACTGCACATCCATGTAAGCAGGCGTTATGCAAGAGCGAGGCGAGAACCCCCTGCGTGTCCTCGCTGCACTTTCTGCACTTTTGCACTTTGCCCGGACCGCAGCCACCAACCAGGGAACCAATCTCAGGCAAAAGTCAGCCTGCGTTTTTTTCTTCTTCTGCTTCTTCTCCTGCACAGCTCCAACTTATCGACCATGCCATCTGTGTGTTATCCTCCCCCTGACTCATCCCTCCGTTTTTTTGGTCTACAACACATTTCAGACATCCCGCTGAGGCGTCACACTAACAAGTCCCCCCGTGTTTATTCCTCTCTTCTCACAGACGTGAAGTCACAGACCACCAAACACCAAGCGCTGGATCAGCACTGCTTCTCAGTTCCGTTTTTTATTCAGTGGAAGCTCCATTCCTGGAAAAGGGGCAGCAATGAACACACAGGAGAAACAGATTATTATGTAACACCAATTAGAGACATAAACCCTCCGAACATCCACGGTTTCGCGTCTAAAGTCTCGACATTACGTTTTCCTCCTCTGTTTTTTTTCCCAGTGTGTGCCTCCTTTTTTTCCTCACGGAACAGCTGCTCCTGCTTTAACGCGTCCAGCAGACTCCTCTCAGCTGGGTTATATATTTATACTATTTGTGAGGTGTTTTGTATTAAACTGTTGTGTTGTAGATTTACTCAATTGGTTATACTCCTACTTTTTTCTTTTGTACTGGCTAAACTATTCTACTCTATTCTATTCTAATGCATTCTGAAAGCAGAGAAGACACCAACCTTTTATTGTATTGTCTTGTAGTGTGTTGTATTATACAAGACAATACACTGACATTCTATTCTATTCTATTCTAAGACACCAACCTTCTATTCTAATCCATTATGTTCTATTTTATTCTATTCTGTTCTATTCAAGGAAAATAGTAAAGCTTTATTTACCTTTACTGTGGAAGTGCCGGTCTGTGGATGCATAGCTAATGAATTCAGAAATAAACAAAAATTTTCTTCTATGCCACTTATGAAGACATTCTATTCTTTTCAGGAAAAATCGTAAAGCACTGTTTTATCTTACTGAGAGAGTATGGAGCAATTTATTCTACGGATAAAGATTCAACTCAAGATCATTTAAAGTTAATTAAATCAGAAATAAACAAAAACTGTTCTACACAATTTATGAAGACATTCTATTCAATTCTGTTTCATTCGATTCTATTCAAGGAAAACAACAAAACACTACTGGCCCTACTAGGGAAATAATTTTATTCCGTGGAGAAAGATTTAATTCATGAGCATTTAAAGCTAATTAAATCAGAAATAAACAAAACTTCTATTGCATACCATTGATTGACATCTATTCTATTCTCATGTAGAAAACAGCATCAAAAGTTCTATATCTACATCGATTCTCATAAAATTATCATTACATTTTCATTTAGAGCCTCACCTGCAAAACTAGCAGCGTTCCTCTAACTTTAACCACTGCAGTATAAACTTGGCCCACTAGATGACGATAGACTCACATCATTAGTGCACAGAATACACCTTTTACATCTCCAATTTGAATGATGCATAAGAATATGTGTACATGACTTCAGTGATGTTCAGAGGTGACGTTGGTGGGTTTATTAATAGAATAATAAAATAATAAAACTGAAACTGGTTCAGGTGTAAATGGGTGTTAATTGCTGAGGAATTATTGGGTTCTGTTTCTTTAAGAGAGCTCAATCTGGACGCTTCAGTGAGCTGCATGGCTAGAGCCCTCCCACCTCTCAATCAGATCGTACCTGCTCGCTGGAGGTTCATGGGGCGGAGAGGCTCAACCAAAGCTTCCTGAACATCTAGAGCTCAGGGCGCTGGTTTGGACTGGGCAGAGAAGGTTATTACCTCGAAGGAATCTCGTTTTTGGACCACACCGAGCACTGGATGATTGAAGGTAACCGTTGTTGTTTTCTTTCAGTCGCTACAAGATGTGTGGATAAAGTTTCCAACGGTATCATTCTGCTTAACATTGTGGAGTGGAGTGATGTGTGTGAGTAACTGGTGTTATTTTGTGTGTCTTCTGTGTCAGTTCCTTGGATCCAGAAGAAGAGGATCCGGAATGGTTTCAGACTGAATGCTGCTGGTGTCATCCCTCCACGGTTCACTGATCCGAGATCAGTGAGGGCGACCAGCTTGGAGCAGAGCTGAGCTCCTCATTATTCACTGTGCAGGCTCTCAGCTCGACCTCAAGAGAGGGTCTTTCTGAAAGAAACCAGAAGCCACTTCTTCAGAAATATAAACCAGCCCCTGTCTTCATTGGAGTAGTTGTTTGACAGTTTTGAGTTGCGCTTGCTTTGCCTTTCTGGACCGTCTGGGTTTCAAGCATCATGAATTTGATTTTAGACTCATCTCAGCACCATTAGACCATATTCTCCAAGGCTCCTCGTATAGATCTCCATCAAAGAAAGGAATATGGCAAAAAATGTTCAGGACGACCTGAGGGAAGATTTAGGAAAGACATCTGATGAAGAACTCTTTAGGCTCAGCAAAGATGAACTGATCAGGAAGCTCAGGAGAGTGGATAATGAGAAGATGAACTTAATGGTGGAGCATGGGAATTTGATTAAAGATGTCAATCGGAGGCTGCAGATGCATCTCCATGAGATACGGAGCTTGAAAGAAGTGAACCAGAAGCTGCAGGATGATAACCAGGAGCTCAGAGAACTGTGCTGCTTCCTGGATGATGACCGGCAGAAGGGCAAAAAACTGTCCAGGGAGTGGCAGCGATTCGGCAGGTACACCGCAAGCGCAATGTGGAAGGAGGTTGGTATCTACCAGCAGAAACTGAAGGAACTGGAGGCCAACCAGGAGACTATCATGCGGGAGAATGTGGAGCTGAAGGAGATTATTCTCATGCTGGAGGAGGAAAGGAATGGTGCTGGGTCTAGGAGCTCCATAGACAGCCAGTCCAGCCTGACCAATCTGAACGGAGGCTCTAGTAATGTTAGGGATGTGGGAGATGGAAGCAGTACCTCCAGCGCAGGCAGTGCTGGCAGCCCGGATCACCATCACAGTCACGTCCACAAGCCCGCAGAGAACAAGATAGCATCCATCAGGCGATCTATGGATGACCTATCAGCCAGTCATCTCCACAGAAGCATACCGAATGGCCTGAATGGTAAGTAAACAGCACAGTTTTCGCGAGAGTTGTGTCGTTTAACGATTTATCACAAACGGGCTTTTTCTCCATCACTGCTGCGTGTCTGTTTGTTCTTTCGGATGTTTTAGACAGAAATCAAAAAAGGATGCTGTGGAATGCACCAGACTCTTTTCCCAACTAAGGCAGCACCATTAGAAAATACTTAATTCAGATTCTGTCCAGAAAGTACGTGGAATAGGAATAGGAAAGAACAGGCAATAGGAATATTTTTGTGTGCATGTGTATGTAGTAAAACCCCCTTCACAAAAATACAGCTTATAGAGGCACTCAGTCAGGGAGATGAGGTGAGATGCCTTCAGTAATCTCCCTGGGGTAACCAAGGAAACGCAGCATGACACAAGGACTTGTGCCTTTGGGTTTACTTTGTATACAAGGCAGTATTTGCACATGGCCATACGAGATGCCTTTTAAACAGGGCAGGCTGGCTGTACAGATGGCATTGCACTAATTACCTTGGCCACTGAAGTCAGATCTAATGGGGATTTAACACTCTCAGTAGCTTTGTACGCGCTGTAAATTCAGTCAACAGGTTGTCAGACACCTCATTGAGAAATAAGAGATCTCATTTTTACATGCTGATCTTTGCACATCAGTGTTTGGTTAGTTGTGATTATTAATTAGTTAATAAACATTGATATCAGAATTAAACACTGGTATTGATGTGCTGCTTTGTAAATACATGAATATTGTGTAGATTACATTTATCATAGTTTTAGAGCTAAACAATTCGGGTAAACTATCAAATGGGATTTTTTCTGACCAGTATTGTGACCGGACTTCAAAGCGCAGTTGTTTTCTGTTAGCCAGGCAAGGTATTGTGGTCCATAAGCTCAGAATATTCACTTGTTTTCTTACTTGAAACCTAGTGTGCCATTTAGTTGCTGTTTGGTTGCTTTTGTTTGGTCCAACTCATCTGCATGCAGTTCACAAGCTCTTTTTTTTGCTATCTCCCACTTGATTAAAACAACACTTTTAATGATATAGGGTATTATTTAATAATCAAATTATGTATTAAATGCAGTTATAAATAATCACATCTCTTGTAATTTGACATACGTTCCTTGAAAGATCATATGTAATGTATAGAAAACAATTCCTGTCTATGCGTTAGGATTCTTCTCTGGGCTGCCTAATCTAATGAAGAGGAAAATGTGACTGCAAATGACCTCCAGTTCTCACATTATTACATAAGATTTTTTGGATTCCGTGGCTACATTTGTTTGAAATGAGATTATGGCCTGAACATGTTTGCATAAGGATTGTTTGCCAACCGATTCGTGGATGTGGGGTTTTGTTACTGATACAGTGCAGAGCAAACTGTTCCTGTGTGCTCAGTGCACACGTAAGGTTATGCGATGCACCTGATGTGTTGTTTACCATTTTTATGGTCAACCCTCGCCGAGGTGTTCTATAAACGGGTTGATGTGGTTTGGGCTACGTAAAAACTGGTCTATGTTAATGACTCAAACTGTGACTTGTCACGTCACTTTGCCCTTTTAACCTGTTCATTCCTTTAGAGTGCATTCCTGTAAATTAAAGCTGCTGGCTGTTTTAGTGTCACCTCTCCCTGTTGTAAACTGGACTGGTAAAATGTTCCAGACTCCAGCTCTCTCCCTTCTCTCTCCACACCAAGCAGATGATTGACAAGAGCTAGACTATCAATTGTCAGTTGACCTATAAATAAATGCAGTGTTTTGTCTTTTCGTTTGTTGTGTACACCTTTTAAAATACAAACCCATCCATTAAGCAAGACTGTAGACTAATTGTAATGTATGATTATTGTTATTTCATTCTTAATTAAATAGCTATGCCGACATTCTGAGAGATCTGAAAGACATAACTGGAAAAAGTATTGTTCAGGAATCACTACTGAACTATCAGTAGTGGAATCACTTTCAAAAATTTTAAATGATACCCAGTTCTAGTTAAATATGCCAAGGCAGCAGTTTGCAAGTCTGCGATTTCTTACGAGAGAAGGATCATAAAAGCAATAAAATTCATTCTTCCTTTAAAAGATAATTTCGTGTGTTGACATTATTTGACGGTAATAATGATCAGACACAATATTCGGTCTAGACAGTAGCTGAGTTTCCCATCTCTGTATGTGCTGATAATTGGTGACTTCCTCTTCAGTCATTTGAATTTGATTTTACTTTCAGTTAAGTAGTCCATTAACACGTTGAAAGTCCAATGAAGAGTTGCTGCAACAGCTGCCCCGCCCATCCGAGATTAAGCTGGTAATTGTGGTTCATTGGGTGGTGGTGGTATTATTTGAAAGTGTCTCTTGTGGTTGCATGTACTTTGCTTCCTGATCAGCAGGTTAACGCCTCACGAACGTGTTAACATTGTGACCGAGCATTTAAAGAATTCTGGGCTTGGTTTTTCCATCCCAAACAATGGTAGTTTTGCTCAGTTGTGCCATGCTCATATAAACAGTGGTGTACAGCTGGGCTGAGTCCAAGTGTTATGCAATAATAGTCTGGGGCAAAGGACAGCCCAGAAACGTCTTTAGTAATGTCCTGTGCATTGTTAATGGCAGTGTTGTGTTATGTGTTATATTTAGGTTTTCCTGTAGTCGGTCACTGAGATTAGGCTGGCTTGTGGCCTCTTGCTTGGTCCTGACCCCCTGTTGAGTTAACTTTAGGTTGCTTTAATACATGTCTGTAAAACTCACTAGGGCCTCTGAAGCAAAGTAAAGTGTGAACATGACACTAACCTGTCAGTATGTCCTTGTTTCAGGAGAAAAGAAATTCCAAATTTGCTTTGCATGTTGTTCTGAAGATGGCTAATACCTTTCTGAACTGCAATAAATACAAAAAAACCCCAAAAACATTTCAACTTTGAGTATATTATTACACACAGCGTTCCCTAGATTTGTGAGATGCTAATTTATAAGGTTATTCATCAGTAATACACTCAAAATTGATAATTGAGTATTTTACTGAATTCAAGAACCGGTGCAGTTATTAGGCACAGCATTCCATAAATATATAAGATTATTCTTCCATAATATGCTCAAATATCAATTTGAGAATCACCTTACAAATAAGAATCGAAGGTTAGGGAACACTGTGCCTAATAATTTCCCCAGTTCTTGAATTCATGTATTTTTTCATATCTGCTTTCTTTCCATGTAGTACTTCCAGTTACAGAGCAACATTTTAATGTATTAATTTAGCCTGTTAAACTGTAGGCTTATTGTTCAGTTATTAAAGGGTTTTACTTTTCACATTGTCTTACTTTCACTTGTGACACAAACTAGCCTTAATTAATTGCAACATGTCTATTTTCAAATCTCTCTTTATCCCTTACAACTGAGCTATGAATTTCTAAAGGCATGAATGAGTGCTTTGTGTAAATGATCGCTGTTCTGATTGACTGCCTTGCATTGGGCCTGATTTAAAAAGCAGTATAGGCCAAAACACTCCATATAGCTCTGGTGTCATAAAATGAGAAATGTCTCATTCCCATTATGTGGGCACTTCACCACCTCATCAGCATTAATATGAAACCATTGTTCTCATTAGGTTCATTATTCATCTTCCAATATGAAACCAGTGTTGGTCCCTTAGTTATGAGAGTGAGAAATTGAGGTGTAGACCCACATGTAGACCCTTGGAGGTGAAGAGGTTAATGGTCATGAATTTCTTTTTTCCGTGTCCTTTATATTGTCACTAGTATTTTATAGTGTGTAAACTTTTAGTGGCTTATTTGAATCTGTTTTAGGGTCTGGTTTTGGCTCCTTTTGAGATGTAAAAGTGGGTTTCTCACCTCCTCTGAAAAGATCCAGACCCTATGCAGGCCACCTATGGGGAAGAGCCTGTGACTGGGGTCAAGGTGGGGTCCTTTTACACAGTGCAGATAACGTTTCTCCCTGACTCTTCCCATGACTCGAATGAAAGAGCTTTGGCTGCCCTTTTAGGACCCTTCATCAGGTCTTTAGAGTCCCCCTGAACAAGTCAAAGGTACAGATGTCTGGCCTGTCCTGCCGTTTTTCCAATTTATGGCTGCAGGACGGAGGTCATTCTCTTGAAATAGATGCCTCAGTGAAGCCCTTGTAAAGGCATTTAGAAGAGTCTGTTGTCTACTGAGATTGACTCAGCTTCACCTAAAGTAACTTCAGAGTAAAAGCTGTGAGTAATAGGCCATAATTGGGTAGCTGGATAAATGTTTCATTGGTCTTTGCCCACGATTATGAGTATCTCTAGTCATTCATCACGTTTGACTGTGTAATCTTTCAGCTTTAAACGAGATAATGATAATTGAAAAAGTACCCTTGGGAACACTCTTGGTCGGCCAAGTGTAGGATAAGACAGCACTGCACTTTTTAATTCCCCGTGTCATTACTTGTTTAGTCATGCTTTCTGTGCTTAACATGAAACAGCAAGAAACATCAAAGAGTTAACTTTGTGTCCCTGCTTTTAGACATAAAATGCAAAGGTAGACAGAAAAAAGACAGACTTGAATTTAAGAGTGAGCGCAATAGCATAAATATAACCTCGAGATACTTGAAGACATGGCAGTACATGACTTCAAATCGCTGGGCCACATTTACAAAAACGGCTATGGATTAGTTGAAAATATGAGAAAATCACCATTATAGCCACTACATTGAGTATTTGTTTTCAAAAGTCTCTATCTTGGTTTCATCTGACCATAGAACCCAGTTCCATTGGCATATGCCAAAATCAGGGTGCTTATGCTTGTGGTTAGATCATAGAAAAGGCTTCTTCTGGTTTGCCATTCTATAAGTTTGTTGCAATTAAGGTGGATTTGTGTGTTTCTGTAGACATTGTGATCCCAAAGTGCCACCAGTTTGTGTGAATCTCCAACCATCTCTCTGACATTCCTTCTCACTTGGCCTTGGGGGTAAAATAAATATGCCAGGCATGTTCACCACTGCTCTGGGTCTTTTATACTTGTTAATTCTTGCCATAACACTGAATGTGGGTTTTTTAATAGCTATTGCATGATCTATAAACATCAACACAGTGTTCTCTAATCTTTTTTCTCTAATCATGTTGATGAATGACTAAGAAAATGATGCTTCTGTGTCACCTCGTAGTTATTCCCCAGTGAAACAGCACATCAGGGAACACTGCGTTGGAGACCTGAACATTCACGTGGACTTTTTAGACGTGCCAATATTTGCAACATTTGCATATGATGAGAAAAAGTCACTACAACACCACTATTAGGTTAGGTTTACAGTGTGAGATTGAGTTAATTAACCACAAGGATGTTTTTTTTTTTAAGGGCACAAATAATTATGGAGCTACCTGTAGTTGTTATTGTGCAGTTTGTGCAGTCACTGCTTACAGGCTCTTTATAATTTGTCTAAATTGGCCTGTTTTGTAATCCATTTAAGTGTTTTAGAAGTACCGATCACATTCATGATGTACTCAGAAAAGTCAGAATGGCGATATACATATAGCCTAATTACCCATCATTGTTTGGACTGAGTGTGGGCGTTCTTTCTAAAGGCAACTCATTGTTTTACAAAACAAACAGCGGTGGTGAGAATCTCTACCAAAGCCAGGGCTTTAGATTTTGCTGAATCTGTAGTTTAATAGGGTTATTACTTACACCCTGCTGCTAGCCCTGCCGTCTAAAGAAAGCAATAATCTTATAACGGCGGTTCCCTCCTTCAGAGGTAGTCTTGCCAGGGCTGTTTTTAAATGGGCCTGTAATTGGGCTGTCCCACTTCAAGTCTCACTGGCCGTTACAAACAGCTCTCCTGGGAGACCCAGCTTAGAAACACTTGTCTTAAGATCATGAATTGGAGGAGGATGGACTTCACAGATCCTCTTTATGAAAAAAAAAGGATAATGGTTTGGGCAAAATGGCTCCTTAATCTGGCCAGTCATATATATAAATTGGAACAGCCACTTCATAAGTGTTCTATGTGTTGATTACATATCATTAAGGCATATGGTGTCCTAAGAAATGTATCAAAACTGAAGTTATACAGGTATGCTGTTTTGTGAACATGCAAATGTGGTTTCGTTCCAAGTGGTTGTTGTTTGTTGACAAGGAACTCTGTCTGGTTCCAGTGAATGAAAGGTCCTATAGTTTTGTGTAGCGTTCTTTGTTTCAATCAAGATAATCTGTGCCCATCCTTAAGATTTACACCTGAAGGAGCCATGTCTCTCAAAGAAGATGAGGGAGTGATGTTGATAACGAGAGAATGCTGTGAGAGATTAGATAGGCTTGCTTAGAACTGGATGGAAGTTTGGCCGGAATCCAGTTTAGGAGTGCGAGCATCTAGATGCTGCTTGTTTACCTCCATAGAACTCTTTTCTATGATGTATCTAATCAGTTCCATGCATTCTTCCATTGCTTCCCTCTCCCAGTGTCTAGCATTCAGTGTTGGACAGAATTTAAAGCCTGGATCAGACAGGCTTCACCTGGGCTGGACATCTGGTCATACTGAATGAGCAAGGTTGGAGATTACCACAGAGATTTTGCTGGTGTAGGCACGTCTTATTCATTTAGACTTGAATGGTCCAACATTAAAGAGCAAAGCTGCAGAGGTAGCATGTTTGTAAAAATTATGTATGTATGAATGTATGTAATGTATAAATAGATAAAGTTCAGACTGGGGGTCAAATTTGCAGTCATGGGTTTCATTGGAAATTGCATTTTGGAGTCAGTGGGTATTTGATAACAAGCTGATATAAACAGAAAATACTGGATTGAATATGGGACAGAAAAAAGACTTAATCTGATCCAGTGCTGTAACAAATCTAGCACACACTGATTCTGTGTGATGTCATGTTAGCTACATGTTTTCTTATTTCTTAGAGTGTTTGAGTAATCTGAGCAAAATAGCTAACATTAGCTCATTTAAAAAATTGGATTGGTATCATATTGACCAATATCTGGAAAATGAAAAGTGGTATCATGCCATCTCTACCTTTCTTAATGAAATTGAAATAGAGTACAATGGCTTCTCCTTGTTTTAGGTCTTATGAACAGTTTTTAGCTTAACCTTTCATTAACTTACATCCTTTTTGCATGATAATGATCTGACAAAGAATCCTTTACAAAGAATCTCTAATCAGTTCACTTTCAAAAAGCTGTTTTGCCTGTCTGGACTTTCAACATTCCAAGAGGAAAAAAATGTGGCTTTTTTTGGGAGTTTTGCATTGTTTCTTTGTGAATGTGCTCTAAAGGGATATAGGGTTTAACTGTTGAATTGGGCAGAAACTCTAGCTGTCTCTGCTGGCCAGGAACTGGTTAAATCTGACACTGAGCCTGCATGATTTAAAAACTATTGAATAAATACATCTGCACATGCTTACATGGGCTTGGACTTTCCATTTCTGCATACTGTAGCTAAAGAATGTCTGCCCAGGTTGAATTAATTAGTTTCATGTTAGTTTTCTCTCTTTCTTTCTCTCTCTCTATCTCTCTCTCTCTTTCTCTCTCTCTCTCTCTCTCTCACACACACACACACACACATGCTCTCTGTATCTTTTGTATTTCTCTCTCTCTTGTTTCTCTTTCTCTCTCCATCTTTCTCTCTCTCACACACTCACTCTCTCTCTCTCTCTCTCTCTCTCTCTCTCTCTCTCTCCCACACACACACACACACACACACACACACACACACA
>JBBPCX010000001.1:49935515-49946979 GCA_037974365.1 Hydrocynus forskahlii
TCTCTCTCTCTCTCTCTCTCTCTCTCTCTCTCTCTCACACACACACACACACACACACACACACACACACACACTCTGTGTGTCTCTCTTTTTTCTGTTTCTCTCTCTCTGTCTCTCTCTTCTGTTTCTCTTTCTCTCTCTCTCCACCACCACGCCCCACTGTCTAAGTTTACTCTGTGGAAAATATCACTCTGTGGAAGAAAAAGGGGTCAGAGGAGAGGGGTGCTGGAGTTGGTTTTGTTCGGAGAGCTAACAGTGGGTATAAGGTGTGTGAGCGTGGTGGAGCCTTTATCGGCTTGCTGATGGATCCCTTAGGATTTAGAGTGGGCCTAAAAAAGCAGAGACAGGATATAAGGCATAGGATTCAGGGTTTAACAGGGTAAAACTTTGTTTTATTTAAAAGGTCACTGACTTGTTTCCCCCTGGCCATTCCTCCCTCTCTAAGCCTTTGAATAATATATGTTCATACTTTTATGTCTTACCGCACACGGTGATAAAACTTTATATAAATCTCTTAAAGCGATGATTTGGAAAAATTGTATACAACATTCCCTTCACCTCAAAAGTAGTCTTTCAGCTGGTACATGTTTCGTGTCTGAAGTCGACTTTTTTAGTTTTGTACTAGAGTTACAATGTGGATGACCTGTAACGGAAGCACTATTAGCATCCAGCAAACTGCATGATTAAATAATTGCATAGTTGCCTCAAATTGGGTTGAACTGATAAATAAACTTGTTTGTGATTTCTGACAGTGAGTGACAGACTGTTAACAGTCGACCAAAGGTGAGTACTTAACCATATAATAGTTTGAGGCAAATGTGTGAGGATTTAGGCATGCACTTAGCATGTGGGGCAGCTGGTAGCCTTGGGGTGAAGGTGTTCGCTCTGCGATCAGGAAGTCGTGGGTTCGATTCCCAAGACTGCTAAGCACCTCTGAGGTATCCTTGAGCAAGGTACTGTCCCCACACACTGAATGTGTTCACATATGTCAAAATGTTCACTTCACTTAGCACAAAGCTAAACGCTGTGATAACCTGTATATTACTTTTTAGCTACATGAGCTTCGTAGCTCCAGCGTGTGACTGACAAAGCAAACTTCAGTAGCCAAGCATGTCTTGGTTGACTGATAAAAAGGTTGTGGGGCTAAACTTATCGCTTTATGTTTAGATCTTGTTTTACAACCCAAACACTTGGGTCTCAACAGAGGTTTGACTGATGTTTCATTTTAATAAGTATTGTCCTGCATCTTTATAGCCATGTGTGATTTGGTGTGTGTCTCACAGCCCTTTGCTCTGCTCAGAGCAAGTTCAAACACAACTTACAAGGCCTGTCAGCCGCAAGGTCAGCTTTCAGCTTCACTTCTCTCATCTGCTTGGCTCAGAAGAAGCTGCCTAAGCATAGAGAAGTACTTGTAATATAAATGTATTCATTACCCCTGTGCCACAGTGAAAGGGGAAACCTATATTCTCATAGCGTTTTTGAAGCTCTCTTGGATGCTTGCATATTTTGATCTGCCCAATCTAGATCAGTTGAAGGACATTTCATATTTTATGTTTAGCTGTAACAGATACAGACCATGTTTTTTAGGCTTCCTGGTGCTTGCTTTGCTGTATTGTTTCATTTTGCAGCTAAGTGATACATTTTGCAAATGTGTGTGCAACTAATCATAAAATGCATCTATAAATGCATCAACTGATGTAGATTGTTCAGTTTCTTGTGTAATGTCTGAATTTACACAGAATCAGCCATAGCATTTAAATCCCTGGCCCAATATAGTGTAGATCCCCCTCATGCCAACAAACAGCTCTCTCAAAACATGAATTCTACTAGATCTCTTAAGGTGTGCTGTAGTATCTGGCACCAAGATGATAGCAGCAGATCCCTAAAGTCCTGTAAGGTGCAAGGTGGGGATGCGTGTTCAGATTGAGATCTCTGGAATTTGGAGGCCAAGTGAACACCTCAGACCATTCCTGAGCAGTGATGGAGTGCATTTGAAAGAATCCACTGCCATTATGGAATTTGCTTGGGATAGTAGTGAAAGGGGTGAACAATATTTTGGTAGGTTATACATGTCAAAGTAGCGTCTTTATAAATGCCAGGACCCAAGGTGTCCCAGCAGAACATTGCTTAGAGCATCACACTGCCACTGCTTCTTTTTATAGTGCATATAGTGCACACAGTTGAACCAATCTTCTAGCCATCACAACTGAACTCTTCTCAGTGTTGCTCAGATCCTCATGCTTGCCCTTTTTTCCTACTTTCAGCACATCAGCTTCAAAAACTGACTGTTCACTTGCTGCCTAATATGCTCCAACCATTGACAAGTTCCACTGTAATGAAATAATCAATGCTATTTTCATCACCTGTCAGTGGTTCTGATGTTGTGGCTGATCGGTGGATAAAGAATTATATATTACTTGTCAAATACAGTTTGTGTCCGTATGAAAAACAGACCAATAACCAGGCAATTGGCTTTTCCTAGGCTTTACTAATATTTAGCTTCTTGTTTTAATCTCCAAATCCCTTAATCTGTCACCCCGTCTGTTCGAAAGGCTTGAATGTTTGTGCGTGTCTTTATACCTTGCACATGTCCAAGCTTGCGTGCAGTATAGGACACAACTGAGACAGAACAAAAAAACTCACTCTAAGCCACTGTGACACTACGACTCTTTATTTCTACCCCAGTAAGTAATGTTTTGAAAATGTTTGTGGTGCAAGTATGGAGATTTATAATAGACATGAAAATATGAATCTGTACAACCTACAGTATTGTGCAATAGGCCACTTAGGAAATTGATATTTAGCTGTGCAGTAAGCATTAGTACATACAGCATAAGAATACATACAAATAAACACTATGCAATACTTAGTTTACCTTATCACTTCCTCATTAAATTAAATGAGGTGCTGTTGTTGGACTTTTTATGTGATGAGTGGAATGCCCTGAGAAATCAGCAACCAAACCTGTGTTTTTCTGTCTGTATTTTTCTAACCAACGTGCTAATAACTTTAAAAAAATGTCTCACCTAGTGCTACCTTTATGTAAATTGTTTTTTATGGTCAGAATTACACCTACTAACCATATTAATAGTTTTAAACAATATTCATAGCTATTTCTGACTTTTGTAAAGTTTTGTAGGTCGGTGAAGCTGAATGAAGGAACAAATCTGAAAATTAATAGAGTTTGAGTTTGCTGTTCCTCGTACACTTGTATCCTATCCTACACATCAGAAAGCCCCTCCAGACTCTGGAGAAGTGAGCTGGTGGACCCCTGCCGCTGTCTTGAGCGGGGAGAGAGGTTGTGGGCTGGGGTTTTGGTGCTCAGGCCATCTGTCCAACGCTATTGTTCAGAACACAAAGGGGAAAGAGCCATTCAAAAAGCACTGCCCTGAATGGAGGCATAACGTCATTCTGTTGAAGCCTGAGAGCATCCCTCATCAGCCCGGTTACTGAGTCTGAGTGTTTCTCTCTGTTTCTCTCTGTTTCTCTTCACTTTCTCTTTCTTTCTCTTCTCTTTTTCTACTCTTCCTCCTTCTCTCTGTATCTCTTTCTCCTTCTCCTTCTCCTCTCTTTTCTCTCTTTCTCCATCTCTTTCTCTCTTGTCTCTCTTTCTCCTTCTCATTCTCTCTTTCCTCGTTTTTTTCTTCTTTTCTCTTTTCTTTCTCTCTTGCTTTTTTTCTTCCCTTCCTTGCCTCTTTCGTTTTTTTGCTCTTTCTCCTTAGTTTCTCTCTCCCCAGTCTCTCTCTCTCTCCCCCATCCTGTTTCTCCCCCATTTCATCCCCTCTCTCTCTCTCTCTCTCTCTCTCTCTCTCGCTCTCTCTCTCTCTCTCTCTCTCTCGCTCTCCCCCCATCAACCATCCTCTCAAACCTTCACTTTTGAATGCTTTTATTTTCAAAGCTGTTGATGTGCTGGAGGGCTGCTATCACAACCTATTTAAAACAGTAGGTTCTGTTTTCTGCCGACCGATAAGGATGTCTCTCTAAACCCTTTAGGCTCTTTTTTTGTCTCCCCCCTCTTTCCATTAGCCTGCTGAGTCTCAGAAGAGTGCTGCTCCACTTTTCTGGACACTCGCTTCCATTTTCCCCATTTGTAAAGACAAGGTTTATCATAGTGAGTTATATAACGGCACAGCCATTCCCCCCAGCCACACACAGCCCTCAGTAATGAGGTAAGAACAATCTTCAGGCAGTTTGTGCTGCTTGGCTGAAGTCTGCTCTGGGCAGCATTTCTGTGGGACAAATTATGTTAAAGGACATGAGAAAAAATCTAGCTAAAATCAGTCTGTTTGGCTCTAATAGCTCTGACAGATGTTAATGAAATGTTTTAGCCTCGGTGGACATGGGCAGATTTGAGCTTCAGTGTTATTCACTGTATGTTCATTTGTATTTTAGTTTTTCTAAGGGCACTCTTAAAATGCAAAAGGGGTTCTTTGGAGGAATACCATAGAAGAAGAACCACATTTTATTCCCTTTTATGTGATGGTTCTACAAAAATCCCTTTTGAAACCGTTGAATGGCACCTTTGTTTTTAAAAGTTCAAACTTTAAAAAATGCAGTAGAATGGTGATGACTGGTCGATTTTCTTGTTTCAGAACATCTTGTTTAGATTTGATTCACAATAAGATGTTCTCACAGTAGTTAAAACAACATTCTTATAAAAAAACAGTCCATAATTATGTTGTTGCTCACCTTGTTGAAAATACTACAGCAGGGGTGCTTGGACTGGGGTGTTCATTGGTGTTTAAACAATGTAATTGCATTTGATGTCCACTCTCTATGATGCACAATGTCATATTTTTCCATTGCTGTATCACCATCTAGTGCTGAATTGTTACAGTGAACCCGCTGTGGCCTGTGCTTGTCCTGTAGCAATAGCAGTGTAAATACGTCTTTTTTTTCCCAAATGTTATGACATGGAAGCATGTCCTGACTTGCTTGCTTTCGTGATGTTCCATTCATTCATGCATAACAAGTTTTAGTCAACATGCAACCTTTGACAGAGGCTTCTGAGAGAAGCTGTTTTCTGTGGAGCTTCAGTATGTGAGCTGTAGGCTATACTACGATTGTACTGTGGGTCTGTCTTTGCTTCGGGACTGACAGGTAGTCCTCGTGCTGAGGCATTTCTGGAATTTTCTCCCACAATAATTGGGCATCACTGTCATCAACACAGCCGTCAGCGAAAATCCTTTTAATGATCATCCATTTTCCTGTCTGAACTCAGTCCAAAGCTCTGGACAGATTGAGTGCACGGCCAAAACATTCCTCGCTGAGAAATGGGGTTACCGCTCTTCTGGAACAGTAGAAAAGACACTGTAGACCATTAAATATAAAGCTTCATAAATGATTCTTGTGTCAGATTTGCAGAGTTTGAAAAGAAATTGCTTTCTTTTCAAAAGTAAGAGTGGGACGCTTTTTGGTGTTTAAATGATCACACCCAAGATGATGATGCCAGGCCAATCTAAACATGCTTAATAGCAAGTCCCTCTATGATAATTATTCGTGATAATTATGTTTGAATGGTTCCTGGTAGATGTCCCACAGTTGCAGAACTCACACAATAGAACCTTTGCATGATGTGGAGATTCTTAAAACTGGAGAAAGATGACTCTTCATACTTGCCCACTTCATTCAACTAGCGTAAGAGTCTTCAGTAAAAGAGCGTAATGTCACTGTCGAAACAAAATAATGTAACACTGGTGGTAACTTCACAGGAGATGGGAATGCAATTCTTATGTTTTAAGTGAATATAATAATATAAAACTTGTAGTAAGTTCTGTTGATCCATTCATTGGGTAATTTTGGAAGTGGATGGGGCTGCTGGCAGCTTATCAAAAAAAGACAAAAATGGAAATTTGCTATACACTCTACTACTCTTCTTTTAAATTAAGTGTGCAAGAATGAAGAACCATCTTTTAAGAATCTCCATAAAAGTCAAATGCTCCATTGTGAGCTCAGCAACAGTGGGACATGTACCAAGAATCAATTTAATATAGCTATATAATTATATGCTACTCATCTGCTGCGATAAAGCATATTATTCATAATATAATGATATTTATGTATTGTTATAGATTATATCTTTGTTAAAATTATGTATCACATTAGCAGTAGCAAGAAACGTATTACCTTTAGCCACACATTTTCTCTGCACCATTTTTTATTGTTCATTGACCGCTTGTAAAATATGCAAATAACCTTGCGGATAGCTTAATTTACTAAAGATGGCCCCAAGATCACTGCCATAGTACGGAACAAACATTTACATTTACGAGGTCTGACTTGTGTGCTGCTGCTTCTTTCCCAACCTGAAATATAAAAGTGAAAATGTACAGAGTCTGTGTTAATAAAGGCTCACTGTAGCTCATTAATATACTCGAGGAAAGCTTAGTGCTGTCTGGTATCTTGATTAATTATCTCTCTTCATTTTCACAACCTCCACCCAGAAGCAGTAAATTAATATCACCTACTTTATTCACATAGATAAATGAAAATGATGGATTGAGTTTCACGTAATGAGATATAACGCTTTCATACAAAATTTCAGCGTGGCAAAATGAGTAGAGTTTATACTATTTTCAATCCAATTTTGTTTAAATAAACGTCCAGTTATTATTGCAGGTGATATTTTAATGGAGGCAATATAAACATAGAAAACATAAGCATAACAGTACATAACAGCATTATATTAATTAAACCAGTAAGATAAACACAAAATGCAATTTTAAAAATCTGGTTTTTGTTTTTACGTTCTTATGTACTGAATGTGTGCATTAATCATTTTAGATGGTCACAGTAACGGTATGGTACAACTCGAAGTTTGCTGAATTCATGCTGAAATCCAGATTAATTCATGCATCGAGCTTGGAGAAAACTTGCAGAGCCAGCTCTGACATTTCCTTCAGGGTTTTTGCTTCATCATGAGGAAAGTTTAACCAGTAACCTTGTGGTTATGAATTTACCACAGCTCCACTTTGGCTCACAGCTCATAGATCAAAGCTCAGACCACAGCTTCTGGAATTCTTTAAAGATTACCGTTATAGTGCTGAATTCAATCTGTGGGAATCAAGAAATGCTACTGAAAGTTTAAGGTTTTATACAAGAACTTCAACAGTTGTAAGAGTGGATATTAGTTAAAATGCATATCAGGTTTGGATGTATTTTCTATTTTCCAGCTCCTTATACACAGTGTTGCTGCGCTGCTGTTTTTGTGTGTGTGTGTGTGTGTGTGTGTGTGTGTGTGTGAGAGAGAGAGAGATAGAGAGAGAGAGAGAGAGAGAGTTTGAGAGCGAGCGTGTGCATTTGGCAGAAGCGAGAGGTGTAAGAACTAAAGAACAGACAAACCCTTTAGTCAAACACTGGGGCTTGTTGCTAGGATACATTCTTATCAATACCTTGGTATGCCGTTTCTCTTCCTCGCGCGCTCCTCGGCCCTGTGCTGTGCCACAGTTTTATTCATGGGTTTATTTCTGAATCAACTCCAGTCTGGTTTGCAGCGAGCCTGGAGACCCCAAACATCCCCCACTGTCGACTCTTTAATGTTTGAAAGGTGCGGCTTGCGTACCAAACGGATTTATGCCTTACATACCAAATATATCAGCAGCCTACAGTTCACACACCATGATCAAACACTCCCCACGAGCACTATTTTTAGATCCACGACGGGTCTAGACCAAGTTAATTCTTCTGTTATACTTTTAATGATCATTATTTGCCTTGTAAAAGACAGGCTTATTATTTACATCTCATTTACAAAAATCCTTTGAAATTTGCCCTAAGGCACAAAATGTAATTGTCAAGCATCACTCCAAATAACTCTTTGTGTCTCTTTGCCTCTTTAAAGAGCTTTATTGTAAACAACATGTGTGAACACCACTTTTAAGGTCGTCCACATGATGTTTCCATTCTAAGCCAGTCAAAGGGCCTGTAAATGTAGGGCACATGAGTCAATATCTACAATAATGGTCTTACTCTGTATGTGCAACGTTGTTCACGTACATTTATGAATACGCTCTTCTGTTAAACAACAGTAACATTATCCGAACAAAGTGGGTGAGCTCAGAAGTGCACAGCCCAAAGTGCTATATCTTTACTTAAAGAGGCAAGAAGACAGCAGAAGGAAATACAATTAGCGAGTAAGTCGATATGACCACTTTATAGAAGCATGACCTTAGATGTAACACAACTCTCTGAGGCTCAGTGTGTGGCTAATGAGTTTCGATGTGCCGGGAGATCGCAAGGTCAGTTTAAACATTGCCATTAACTGGCTTCAGATGGACCCCGGCCATTTTATCCAGCTTGTTTTTTTTTTTTTGCAGTCTCTGAAAGCTGTAATCATCTTACAGCGAGAAGCTCTAAATCGTCTGAGAGAGGCAGTTCTCTCTCCATCTCGCCTCTTTCTTCTATAGCCTCCTGGCTGTTTGCCTTTTTCATAAGGCTGTGAAATGCCTGGTGTCACTTGTTTGTTTTATTGAACCGGTGGTGAAACACGTTCTCCCACAACCGTCTGCTTAATATGACCTTACTACAAGCAGACCCATTCAGTTCTGAAACAACCTTGGAGAACACAAACCAGGTACCATTATCAATGGCTTCATCTGGCGCTGCTATCTAAAGACTTTATCTTAAAGTGCCACAGGCTGTAATGGGCTCTCAGCAGGAAGAGGAAAGCCAGAGCATGTCTCCAGTCAGAGGTGTGAGGAAAGACCATCAGACAAGCTGTTGACAGCTCACTCTCTGTTAGGAGTGTAATAGTACACACGTTTTCAGGATTTCTGATTCTGAAGTCAAGATTGTGCTCTCATCCTCCATCTCTATCCTGTGGATATTTAAAGAAAGGCCTTCACATTGTACAAAAGTCATGTCTGCCTCATGTCCTTCCAACCAGAAAAGAGCAACAGCAGACCAAAATTCCTCACCTGCATTCTACTGCAAACACTGTGTGCACCCATCTAAGTGTGTGGAGAAATGCTTTGTATTAAATACCTAAATAGCATACACGCTCGGAAAACATCTCAGCATGACCAAACTTCAGATCAAACATGAGGCTGTGTCTGGGAAACCTCCTTCCAGCTCCAGCTGTGCAGGATAAAAGAAAATCAAAACAGAAAAAAAATGCCAGCAAGCAAGCAACGAAAAAAATCATACGTTTGTAATCCATGCAAAATTGGCCTCGTATAATTTGGAATGAAGCTGCAAAAATGTAACATACTTTAATGTTTTTATCCATCCATATCCACATTAAAGCAGTTTAGCCTGTACATAGGCCAATGCTTCAGTTTACTCTCATACCTGCATTCATTTTCTTGTGATTTAAAGTAGTTGCTGGATAACAAACAGAAATGGGTCCAAATTGTACACAACCAGGTTTGATAGTTTGATAAAGAGTTTGGTAGGTGTTAAGTAAACATTAGGTTTCAAAACATACAATTCACTACAGTCCATAAAAACTGTCCATATAGTCAAACTATATAGACAATCATATAACAACCAACTATAACAACCATACAACCTATATACAGTACTGTGCAAAAGTCTTAGGCACCTGGGAAAATTGTTTGAATCTGTTTATATCAGCAGTGGGTTTCTTTTCTGCCAGCAAAACCACAAGTGAACATTAGAATAAACTTAAACGAAAAAGAAAGCAGTAAAACAGGATCAAGATTTCCTTTTTTCTAAAAAGGTGTTGATATTTTGTGAGCTGGTTAGAAGAACACAGGTTTGGTTTCAGATTTCTGCTCATAGCCTCCAGTCATTGTGTGGATTTATAAAATTCCATAAGCAGCACCATCTAATTTAATCTAATAAAGTAAAACAAGCTAAACCAGGTATTTGATTGTAGCTAAAATGAATATTGGACTTACATGAGGAAAGAGGTCTGGAAATGGTTAGGAGAACACTTTGCCACACATAAAACCACTCTTTACCTCTTTACTCTAATTATGTTAATTGTATTTCTTATAATATTAATGTTTTAACACTAACTTAACACTACTGTCAAGTAGTAAACAGGTTTTAAGTGTAATTTTTCCAGGTGCCTAAGACTTTTGCACAGTACTGTACATATATGGACAACAGTATTGGGATGCCTGACCGTTACACCAACCGGGACTTTAAGGACATTGCACTCACATACATAGACTTTAATATGGAGTTGGTTCCTCCTTTGCAACTATAACAGCTTCCACTCTTCTTGGAAGGCTTTCCACAAGAATTTGCCATGTTTCTGTGGGAATTTGTTTGGTGTACCATTTGGTCAAAAGACAATTTACAAGGTCAGACACTGATGCTGGACAAGACGATCTGGCTTGCAATCAACATTCCAAATCATACCAAAGGTGTTCAGTTGCGTCCAGCTGTGTCTTTTTTGAACTTCGTGCACATGGGCACAGTCATGCTGGAACAGGAAAGTGCTCTTCAAACTGTTGCTACAAAGGTAGAAGCATGTAATTGTCTAAAAGATCTTTGTATGCTGTAGCACTAACATAACTCCTCACTGGAACTAAGAGACAGAATCCAGACTCTTAAATACTTAGCCTTGCTACTCAGCCACAGAAATCAATTTTAGAACACTTCTTATGTTAATGTTGCTTTCAGAACCAGGTCGGCACTCTGTAGTGAGCGGTGCAAAAGAGGAAGATTGATTTTAATGCTGTACGTGGTCTAGCACTCAGCCGTTTGAAATTGCCTGGATGGGCTGTTGATGCTCTTAGATGCCTCCATTTCTCAGTAGCAACACTTACAATTGACCGGGGCAGTTCTAGCATGGCATACATTTTTGAGTTTTAGTAGCAAAATGATATTATGTGACAGTGCCATATTCACTTCAGAGAAATAAAAGGAAACAATTGAAAAAGCAAAATATGGAAAAAAAGATGAAAATATAGAGAAGATAAAGTCACATCAGGTCAGTACATCAATAGCAGCACGCACCACTAATACCACAAAACAATATAGAAAAACAAACAAGCCTGCACAAAAATAGCTTTACAAGTAAACACAGTAATACAGCCAGGCTAATAGGATTGTAAACATGTTCATGTTCAATTTTGTCTGTTATATACAGTTTAAAGCAGCAAGAGCAAATGGCTAAATAAATAACTGATTAATAAATGAAGAATGAGCGTACGTGAAAGATTAAAGGAGAGCACAAAGACAGGAAAAAAAAATCAGTATTCTAAATCAGTAGGAGTCCTCTGAGTGTCAAGGGGTTGTAGACGGTGGGGTTGCTAAGGGGAGACATTGATGGTGTGTTTGTGTTTGTAGGTGGTGGGCATGGCTGACTCACCCTCTCTATGCACTCTCTCTCTTTCTCTCTCTCTGTCTCTTTCTCTCTGTCTCTCTCTCTCTCTTTCCCTAGTGTTAACAGAGATGAATGATGACAGCAGCATCTCTTCATGACTGCACACACATAAGGACACAGCACTCATCTCTTTCTCTCATATTCCATTTCATTTACCCCCCCCCC
>JBBPCX010000001.1:49956347-49982304 GCA_037974365.1 Hydrocynus forskahlii
GGCAGAGAGAGAGAGAGAGAGAGAGATAGAGATATTTATGTATATATATGTATATGTATGTATATGTGTGTGTGTATATATATATATATATCAGTGCCTGACCTCCTAAATGCTCTACAGAATGAATGGGCACAAATTCCCAGAGAAACTCCAAAATCTTGTGGAAAGCCTTCCAAGAAGAGTGGAAGCTGTTATGGCTACAACTCCATATTAAGGTCTATGTATGCAATGTCATAAAAGACGCTGTGGGTGTAATGGTCAGGTGTCCCAATACTTTTATCCATATAGTGTGTCTGTGTGTGTGTGTGGGTCTGTGGGTGTGTTTTATCGCTGGATGTCTCATGTTGTAGTATCTGGTGTATTACCGGTGTCACATGACCTCGGATATGGCATGATCGCTGTGCGCAGTGGTCGAAGTCCTCATACACTAATTCTTTTGATATGATAATCTTGCACTTCAACCCTTGCAACACCAAATAATGTTTTTACAAGCTTTGCAGTTTTTTTGTTTGATTGTTCTGGCCTTTAGCTTGGATTGTGACCAGTCTGATTACAAGTACCACTCTCAGCCAGCTACTACGTTAATACGCCCAAACACCGCTTCTTGGAGAGGGCCTTTCCTCTCAGCTTAGACCCAACAAATGATCAGCGGAAAGAATACAAACACAGCGCTGCAAGTGGGTCACAGCTCTGATACAATAAGACAAGACAGACAGAGACGTCCTCCAAGGCCATCCCACATCCCCCTGTCGTTCCAATTAAGTCAAGCCCATCTCAGACGTCAGAGCAGCAACACTGGCGTGAATGCATCGAAGCCAGGGCCATGTTTTCTCTACCTTTTTTTAAAGTGTCAGCTCTCACGCAGTTTTGCCCTTAACCCAAAACGTACTCAAGCACTCAAGACTTGTTTGGTGTCTGAAGTTCGTTTCTTTAGTTTTGCACTGCAGCTACAAAGTTAATGAAGCTATCAAGCAGTAAGCACTATGTAAGCATGTGCATGCTTAAATCATCACACAGCTCCGTTTAGGCATGTGTAGATTCATTTTGTCTATACAGGCATTTAAAGCTAGATGAGCAGGGTTTTCTGGTTTTATAGCCACAAATTCTTAAGAATTAGTGCAACATGTTTCATTTGAAATGCTACAGACAGTTAAGACAAGGGGCAGAGGCAGATTTGCAGGGTGTTACTTCCCTTACAGCTTCATTTCTAAGAAACCCAGTGAACCTGGTCTCCATTGTAATGCTAAGTTGTAAGATCAGGGTGTGGCATCTTCAGATTGAGAAGTGTATATTATCACTAATGACACAAACAGTTGTATGTTTGAAAAAATAACTGTATCAGAGAAGCAAAACATTATTTCAAGATTTGAAAGTTTTTTTTAAAGTAAGAATTAGTATATTTTTTCCAAGCAATTTTGGACAATCAAGAAATAGTTACATAATGTAAAGGCCAACTGGACGTTTCGGGTAACATTAAAACTGTATAGGTTTTCATATGACAAATGGCAGCGACAGTATGTTCTATGGAGCTATTTGCAACACAAGTGCTATAGAGTTTGACTGATGGAGGGGCTCCGGACTGCAGCCATCCCTTTAATACTAATCAGACCAATCCAGGGGGTCAGCTCATGTCACCTGTGTCAAATACTCTCTCTCTCTCTCTCCCTCTCTTTCTCCCTCCCTGTGTGTGTGTGTGTGTGTATGTGTTGTGTTTGTCTATATGTACAGATACTTAGAGCTTCAAGGAAGTAGTTCCTCTGGTAATCCTCTGTTTCCCATTGCTAAAAATAGAACAACACACTTTTGCAGCTCACGTTATGAATGGAGAATCCACGCACAATCCATCTAATTAGTGAATTCACTTACATTAAGGTGCACCCATTTGACAGGTACTGAATTATGCAGCTTTTATAGTCTCCATAGAAAAGCATAACCAGCAGAATGGGATTCTCTGGAGCTGCTGCACGTGAGCTTGAAGTCACAATGCCCAGCGCCAAGTGTCAGAGTGGTATAAAGCCCCCCAGCACTGGGCTGTGGAGGACTGAAACTGTGTTATCTCACTCACTAATGATCTTGTAGCTGAATGTCGTCAGATCCTCGCAGCAAGGTTCCATCTAGTGCAAACCTTCTCAGAAGCAAAGAGGTGATTACAGCAATAATCACAGCTGGTAGCCTAGTGGTTAGGGTGTTCGCCCTGCGATTAAGAAGTGGTGGGTTCGGTTCCCAAGACTGCTAAGCACCTCAGAGGTACCCTTCAGAAAGAGACCGTCCACACACACTGCTTCCCGGGTGCTGTGTTCCTGGCTGCCCGCTGCTTCACTTGGTGAATGGGTTAAATGCAGGGGAAGAATTTCGTGCTGTTCACACTGTGTGCTGTGGTGTGTTCATGTGTGACAGAATGGTCACTTTCACTTCAACAAAGGGGCGCAAACACTGTATTAATACCCATTACTTCAGAGGAACCTACAAACGTTTTGATGTACCTCCATTTGTCATAATATATTGTGTATAGTTATTTGAGTAGGTTCTTCAGTGTAGGTTACTCAACACAACCCCAAATGGTGGCAAAAAAGGCTGTTCGCTGCTTCTACTGCATTGCAGCTCTGCAGAGATGGAAGACCACTCCAGTGATAAATGCAGGAGGAGGGGGCGTTCCCTCCTCTCTCACTTGCGCGCGCTCTCTCCTTTACCCATCCTTTCTACCTCCCTCTATCTGAAGTGGCTTTATTGGCAAAGAATGCCTAATACTAGCAGTGATAATACTGAAGAAAGAAAATCCTTTCAGTGGGGCATCTCCATTCAGTACGCTGTGCAGTCCAGGACAAGTCTTAATCCCTGTCTGGGAAACACTTGTTGTTTTCATTAGATCCAAAGCATGCTTTAAAAATGTATTTTTTTCTGGTTGCATGTATTTCTTTTTCTGATACTCAGTAGATGACATTGTGATATACACATATAATGGTGAAACAAGTGTGTAAAGTATAGGTTTCTCTCTCTCTCTCTCTCTCTCTCTTTCTGTCTCTCTCTCTCTCTCTCTCTCGGCTTTGATTTGTGGCTTGGCTGCTTGGCCCTCTCTAATCGGCTTGTGTGCTGGCTGTGGGTCAGATGATCAGATGTACTGTAGTTAGATTAGAGGGTCACAAGGAAGGCAAAGAGGCTTACCCAAGAGAAGCCTCTGCCTCCCCTTCCACCCTGCCACAGTTTTACTACTGAACAGCCCAGCCGTGCGCGTGGACTAGTTATTTAACAGTGATTATTAAGTGTGCCACTATCATTCATGTGTTTCTTTTTTCCTTTAAGAAATAAAAAAATGCATCAGTTTGAGTTACGATCTGTGTTTATGGTCTTAAGCGTGTTAGACACATAGACAAGGCAGTACTGACACCTGGTGGTAGGTGAGGATATTGATAATCAATTCAAACCTGTGATGAGACGATACAAAATGGCGTCAGCAGCCTTGCCCGGGTTTAAAGTGGAGTACAAAGGCCATATTTCCCAGCATGGTTTATTGGTCATGGTGTCAAAAGGTCAACAGAGCTGACTCCTGTGTCCTGTTTTAAAGAATATGGCCCTTTCCATTCCACAGCCAAGCTCTCTGCAGGGTGCTCTCGACTCTAATGGGTTTGTTCCGCTGTGTAAGAATTTGACTACAGAAACAGGTGTGTAACTCTGCAGGACTTAGGTTTACAGCAGAAAGGGTAGCAGGGGCAATGAGCTAATCAAGGTAATTAGGCATAAAGGGAGAGAGGGAGAGAAAGAAAGAGAGAAAGGTGAAGTGTAGCAAATAAAAGTGAGATGGTGAGGGATGGGCTGTGAAACAGAAAGGTGTAGTGAAGCAGAAAGAGAGAAGGTGAGAGTGAAAGGGAAAGAGGAAGAAAAAGGAAGCGAGACGGATGAGTGTGAGAGAGAGAGGGAGCGAGGGGAATGGAAAGTGACAGACAGAGAGAAGAGATGAAGTGTGAAAGAAATGTGAGAGGTGGAATGTGAAAGAATGAGAAGGGAGAGAGAGAGATGGAGATAAAGTTTGAATGAAAGAGTGAGAAAACGGTGAGAGATGGAAAGGAATAGAGAGTTGGGTTGAGGGAGGAAAAGAGGGAGTAAGAAAGAGAATGAGAAATGTGTATGTGCGTGTTTGTGATACAGCAGAATGACTTTGACTCTGAGAGCGAGTTTTTTTGTAGACCCCTCCAAACAGAAGCACAGCCACACACACACACACACACACACACACACACACACACACACACACACACACACTCTTTAAGCAAAACCTGTGTGTGTGTAAAATATTTGCTCTCTTTGCAATATTCAGGTTCCTGTAATCTTTCTACATGTCTTCTGTATTGTTATAATGGATAAACATTTATGGGATATATATATATATATATATATATATATATATGTTCATTTACTGATGATCAGAAGCACTCAGTCTCTTTGAAGGGTGATCTTTGTGCAGTAGACAGTGGGGTTTAAGGGCAGGGACCATGGAATGTGGTGAACACTCTCTGTAGCCTTTCTTTGCCTTGTGGATTCTCCATTACTTCCAGATAGTGAGGTCAGGACACCTATGCAGAGAATGCAGCTCCAAAAACATGGCTAGTCACATCCACACCCATCTCTTTTACACTTTACACTCCCACATACAGTTCCTTTAACAGCTCTTTTGCTTAATACACCGGTGGTCTACAGCTTTGTTCATGCAGGCATTTTGGTGCCCCTGATATGCTTACCATACCTGTTTTGTTTAACAAAGGACATTCAGTGCTATCCTGAAGTCTTAGACAATGTATATAAAAAATACAAGCAGACTCTGTCAACTATGTGTGTGTGTGTGTGTGTGTGTGGTAGTTTTGCCATTTCCAAATTTCTCCTTTAAGAATCCCAGTGGTTACTTTTAATGGGGATGGGCATTATATACAAAAGCCATTCATGCGCCACACTGTTGTCCCTCCCAAAAGTTTGTCTGTCATTAACTGTTTGATTTTTAATAATTTAATGACTACTTGAATATTTGAAAATCATTACTTATCAATACCAGGTACCACCCGACAGCTGCTTCAGCTAATGAGTCCTTAATTTCAGTTACGTGGTGCTGACCAATTCCAAGTGGTGGCTGTATGGTACCGAGGAGCTAAATCTATACTGTAAACCTAACAGAAATCTTTATTTTGCTGTATTTACAAATATTTGCGCTTATGTAGTATTATATGCTATGTAGTATTATGTAGGATTTTCTAAGTTTTGCGCACAGCACATATTCATTATATTTATTCATTATATTTATATATGATATTTTATGAACTGTATGTTGTCCTGAGAGCCTCAAGGCTGAAGCTTTTGTATTAGATAGAAGCAAGTAATAATTAGTTATAGTACCCTTAGAAGATAGTACTGTAACTAACTCGGTTTCCTAGTTAATATTAAAGCTTCACCTTAGACTTGTTAGATCAACATAGCTGTATTTAGGGTTCCATCATTTTAATTAAAAGTTGAAAAAAAGACCCATATATTCTATGTTTTGTCTTTAAGGCTTGCATATGTGATTAATCCCTTAAGTTCAGTGTTTATGGGTAGGGCTAAAATATTGCAGGCTTAATAGTAGCATATATGTTGTATGAATTTAAAGCAGGCGGCTTAGTTTCTATGTGTGTACCTTATGGCCTGTGGAGTAAACCGTACAATTAAAAATTTAAATAGTTGCTACGTTATGGACCTTTTAAAACTATTTATGGCGAATACTACTTGGAGACCACTACAAACAGATAACTTATAATGATAATACAATGACATTAAAGACAATTAATTCATTAAAGACTATTCATTCTCGATAAAAAGCTTTAAACGAGGACCTGAGGTCTTATGATTTGTAAAATAATATAGTTGCAAAAAATATACACTGCTTTGACCTTGTCAGACCTTGTTTGTCCAGTTATGATGTTAGAGATAGTCAAAGGCACAATAGATTGAGGAAATCCTCAGTTCTTGATCTATGTCAGAGGTAGCATAACTTTCACTCGACCGAATAGCTCTTTTGTTTTTTTTAATGTGTTTACAGTACAAGGTTTTCTGCCATTGTCTGGTTTTTGGGTTTAGCTGCGTATTTATGCCCCGGAATTCTCCTTCTTTGTCTTTCATTTGAAACTGTGCAGGTGATTTTTTGGCCTGCAATATTGTGTATTGGTGTCTGAACAGAAGAAGTGCAATTTTAGGATTACTGTGATACACAGACGACCAAATAGCTGTGAAAGACACGTACAATTAAACTGCTTATTAACAAGCAGGATTATGTTGGCAAATAGATGCTAATCTTCTAAATATGTTCCCATTGTGGAGGCTTTAGGCAGTGATTTAGAGGCTCCACAGTGCAGTAATCAGGTTTTGTTGTACAGACTGTTACTCATCACTTCTCTGGCTCCAATATGTATAAAAAGCACTTTCTGTTCTATTGTGCAATTGAATAATCATTTCGTTTCTGACTTCTCCACAGACTCGTCAAACTACATTCGTCAGCTGGACACAAAGGTCCGGATTTTAGAGGACGACAACAAGCAGGTATTATCCCAGGTAAGAGCCAGTATACCCGGTTGTGTTGCGTTCAAAAGTATGTGGACCCTTACATTGAGTAATGAGTACATGAGTGTGGCAGCTTTCTGTGAGCTTTTTTTTTTTCCAGTCAAAAAACTGTTTCAGTTTCTTCATAGATCTTTCTTGAATGGGCTGCTCCAGAACAGGCCACAGCATTTTAAAAGGATTGAGGTCAGGACTGACTTGGCCGTTCTTAAATATGTCATTTCTTCCATTTGAGCTTTGTTGTTGGTTTACTCCAATGTTTGGATTATTGTCATGTTGTGTGACTCAATCTGCCTTATTGTGGACTGACCAAGTTGATTAATCTATTTTGCCTCTTTTTAAAAAAACATTGTCCTTCACAGATGTTTTGTTTGATTAAAACATTTGTTCAGAAACATTCATAGTAATGATTTAAAAAAGAGCTTTTTTAACACAGTCACACAGTCAAATTTAAAGTGTTTTTCACACTTGGTAAAATGGTATGAGTAGAATAGAAATATCCCGGGGCCAACGGGCGCGAGGCAGGGTTTCACCCTGGGCGGGGTGCCAGCCCACCGCAGATAGAAATATCATTTTTGTTCAGTTTTAAACATGTTTTTTAATGTGACAAAGGTCTTTTTTTCTATTCACAAGAGCAGAAACTTTTAAAACATTATTCATCCCTTTAATACAAAGACAAGAACACCAGCTGAGAGCTGGGGCGGTTGAGTCACGTCTGCTCAGCAGAACTTTCATCAGTTCCAGGAAATGGTCAGGCGTTTTTCCTGGAGATGGACACCGCAGTGTGACCGTGACTGAATGAGGAGCTGCCAATAATAATAATTGGAAGTTAAGAACAAAATCACAAAACTCAGGTGGAGCTTTAGCCATTTTCCCGTTTACAATACAGGGATTGTTCCATCACAAACACAAACACCACACACACACCACACAAACAAACATACACACATTTTTTTGGTTAATTATGTTTCATCTCCTAATACTGATTCTGGTCCGCTGGGTTACCCTGTTTTCTGTGGTTTTCTATTTTTGCCCTCAAAATAGACAAAAACAAACACTAAACACGCCCATACCCACATAAACAGTTCTTTTTTTGTTATGTAGAAAAAGGACACAACCTCCCGTAAGCTCCAGTAATCCTTTCAAGTGAAAAGCTATGAGCTGTTGGCACACAGCAGCATTCAGCACACAGAGAGCAGCTTTGGGGAGAAGAAAAGCCAGACACAGGATAATCATACACACATGCTATTATTCCCGTAAGCGATTCCATAAAAGAAAAAGTGAATAGGACACAGATCAGCTCCCAGACCTCAGAGAAAGTACTCCATTAGATAGATAATATCAAGTGCAAAACTGGATCAGACGCCACACAGTCTCATCAGTATGACACACACTAGCATGGGGCAACCTGGGCAGATCCTCAGGAGATGCTCCACACCCAAACAGTTGCGTGTTGAGTTCTTTTGCCAGGTGCAGCTAAGCTACATCACAGAGTTTCAGACAGTATTTATGAACTGTGACGGGAGACCGTTCCTCAGCTCCATAACTCAACATTCCTTCAACTTTTGACCTACAACGCCACATGGGCAGATCGGGCTTTTTATATGATATGAGACAAAGGACAGAATTCACTTTGTTGTTTATCAAAAGTTTTCTACCCATGAGAAACATGAGAGAAATATACATAAATATATAAAACAACGGATAAAACAGCAGCATTGCTCAGAGAAAGAAAAAAAAAACATTTAAAAAATCTTTTAAACACTTAATGTGTGTACGTATGTTTGTACGTATGTATATATTAGGGAACAAGATCCACTTTATTGATTTACTAGACATTAGTAGACATTTCCTACACTCTTAAAAAAAGGTGCTGAAAAGGGTTCTTTCCATGATACCAAAGAAGGGCCGCTTTTGGTTCTCCCAGAATCCTTTCTCAATGGATGGTTCATAAGGAACCTTTTATTAAAATAAATTAGAGGGAAGAAACTTTTTAAAGTTGAAAGAACATTGACGTAATGGCAGTACCCTTAATTTCACAATTGCATTAGGTGAAAGTACTTTAAGACTTTTAAAGGTTTCTCACACTTCGCAATCTTTCTTTCCAACAGGTTTTTAAGGAACCAAAAGGGGTTGTTCTATGACCTATGACTTTTGTTGAATGTCTGAGGGTGTGCCTATGATCTTTATCGGAGCAACAATGCACCAAGAAAAAAAGAGCTTACTATTTTTCTGTATATCTGGGTGGTTTTTTTTTTCTTACTTTTTTTTTCTTGAATGAGTTCACCACCAAAAAGTCATAGTGCAAAATGTACTGAGCAGAACAGTGTAAAAAAAAACAAACTGTTGAAACGTATTTGACACAGTATTTTTTCTGGCATAGGGCTTCTCCTAGAAGTCTTGAGTTATTACATTGGATGGCAGCACAATACACCAGTACGTGTAATCATTTTTGTAAGAAATTGAATTTGTTTGCCCAAACCATCAGGAAAATACAAAAGCAGACTTTTGCAATGTTTGGAAAGTCTTGCGCTGTGGTTTCTTTTCTTATGTTTGGAAGCTTGTGTGAGTTCGTGCCGGAGCCCTGTGCTGATGGTCAGATTTCTGCATGCTGCAGCTGTGTGTCCAAACACTGGGGATGTGTTCCCTCTGTGTTAGTCCCTCTGCAGCGCTCCAGTCCTGTTCCTGTTCCAGAAAGCTGGATTAACCAAGTGGAAATAAAACCGTGTCTGGAAGCGGGCTGAGCTCGGAGACACGATGCGTCCCGCTGGCAAGCTCTCAGTCATAACAACCAGAATTCATCAATAATAATTCAGATTGCTGATGGAGGAGACTCTCTGCTTAATGACTGCTGCCTGAGAGACTTGGAGGGCAATTTATTGACTTGAGTGTCATCTTCCTCCTCTAATCAAATAGATGAGATGGTAATGAGCCAGACAAGCTGTGACCCTTCCTCAGCTCTTCCGTTTTCAAAACAACAGAAGAACAATGAAGATAAAGCTTTAATTTTGATATGAGTCCTGAGTGCAAAGAGTAGATGAGTAAAGTGTCAACTGAGGACATCATGATCCCCTGCCAAATCAAGTGCTATAAAACACCAGATTAACAAATTCAGACAGAAATTACTGTTAGTCTGCTGGAGAATATTGCACACATGTGCAGTGTGGAGGACATCCCTCTAGATTGTTTGACATTTGCCAAAAAAACAAAAAAAAACCACATTTTGCTAAAATAAATAAATATATTTACACACACACACACAAACTCAAGCTGTGACGTGAACGCTATTTCTTTTTGTTAGATCAGCAAAGAGGATCATTTTGACCCACTGATAAATAGAACAGAACAATTTGAAATGCATGCCAGGTCTGCAAAATATCAACCACAAATTACATACTGGTGCCCTAGTGCAGATTTTGCATGTTTAGAATGCTAAATATGGATGAAGTCCCATTAGATTTAGTGACATTTGCAAAAATGCTTGAGGAAAAAGCATTGGCATTTTAGTAGTTCATCGAATGATGTGTTGTTTTCTCGGTCAGTGTTCAGTCTTCTGTTAAGCAATGGTCCTTTAAAGACACGGTGTTAAAGGGAATTAATAATGATGTTACATCCTAATCTTTATCAGATCAGCTCAGTATCGTTGCGTTCTGCATGGATTTAGTTTTTTGTCCATGTATAATGTTTGCTTGCCTTTGTGTATAAAAACAATGATTTTCTGGGTGACTATTTTACAGGGAAACATTGGAGATCTGAAGATGCTGAGGAAAGGACTGTCTCTGTATCACTCCGAGTCTCAGCTTTCCTCTCTGTCGAAGTACCAGGACACCCTGCAGAATGTACGTATGCACTACAGGCTATGCTTATTCACCCTCCACCCTCCCTGACCTGACTGCATTTTTTATCCTCTGAAGCCTCAAGCCTTCACTTACTGTTAAGTCTAAAACTATTTTTTTAATTTGAGCTGATATGTGGATTTAAGAACAGTCAGAAGTTCATGGCCACTGTGAAGAAAAATGACAGACTTATCTTTTTTTTAGGCATTTCTTTACTGTGCTAGAGCCACGCTTATCAAATAAAATAGAAACCCTTCAATTGTCACTTAAGGAAACCAGGAATAACTTAGTTACTAAGTTGTATTCTAATAATAATAGATGTGATGATAATAATAATCAATCATCATCATTATCCTTGTCTTTTTTTATTCAAAGACACCATTCTCAAGCTTGAGGACATTTTATGTAGTATATTATATAAAAATACCAGCAGATTTTCTGTAATAGCTGTGTAAATAAAGCTTAATCAAAATGTGTTTATTAGTTTCAATAATTTAGAGACATGATTTTCATTGTGCAAGTGCAGAATTCACATGAATCTCAGTTTCTAGTTTTCATCACTATCCAGTTAGCGGAACAATGATCTTTCTGCTTTGCTGTTTCTTTTGTTACTTTACTGCTTGTTCATTTAACCATAGGCCTTCTATTAAAACACTTTCCAGTACAGTCTGCTAAAGGAATCACTTTAAAAGTAATTAAAACGTTGCATTTGAATGAAGGCGCTATACTTTGATTTTATTGTAGTAACATACAGTTTATACGTAGCTAGGCTTTAGCCTGTACTATTAAGAAAGAAAATGAAATAATGACATTAGACATTGTCATTTTAGTAATGCATCAATATTCATCATTAGTTGGGTATATAGATGTAGAATCAACATATAAAAAGAAGATAAAATTGAGAAATTAAGCCTTTATTTTCTATTAAACCGATGGTTTGTTTTGGAAGATTTCTCACATCATGCTTCAGAGCAGTTTATTTAAATGTGTCTGAAAAAAGGAGAGCAGACAACAGAGAGCCGTGTGGTTTTGAGATGATTTCCTGCATGCTTGCAGGGGGTTGTGTTGCCCTGCAGGAGACATGCTGTCTCACTATGGTGCTTAAAGGATACCTGCTAACCTGGAAATGACCTGAAGGCAACTGTGTCTGAAATGAACTCAGACCATGAAAGTTTGTACTTTTCAAAGTTCAGATGAATACTTTTACATTCACCACACTGGGTTTTAGTTCTCGCCTCGCTTTACCTCAGAGGCATGCTGGTCTAAAGGGCTCATACTGAATGCTTTTGAAGTCACGCTCTTTTATTGCAACATGAGTTCTCCAGACTCAGCGACTTTGACGGTCCAAACCCAGCACATACTTGCTTGTCCTCTGGAAGCCATAGACAATAACCTGAACCACTGTGTAAACATCTCTCAGACTTCAGCAATAACACAGAGCAATAAAACAGGCCTGCATGGCTGTGCTTCACATGAGATTTTGCGTTAGACTGTGTTTATTTAGCTTCTCATGCTTAGCTGAGCCAGCATAGCAGCCCCTCATCATCTGTTCTCGCTGCTCACAGCCTCCATTCGCTGCTTCACTGCTGGATGTCTTTATGAGAAGGAGAATTAAAGAAATACCCTTTCTTTAATGGTCTTTTTCTATCGAAACTCTATCCGCTACATCTGTAGTGTACAGTGGATTACCACAGATAATTATACTCCCTGTTGCCAGAAAAGAACAGAATTCATTCATGCTGAATCTCACTTATGGTAGAAGCCATTGGGCAGTTTTTGAATTGTCAGTGAACATTGTGAAATACATACGTTTTTCTTTCATTAAATTTTCAGAAGTTATTTGCAAATGTTGTAAAACTTTTATACTTATTTCTTTCAGAAACAGGACCAGCTTTGCAAGCTAAAAGTGACAGAGGCAAGAAATAACACTCTAAAGCTTTAGAAAGAAATCTTAGGAGGAACCAAGACTTAAAAGGGGAACCTTTCCTCCTGTGGTCGACACTGGATAACTTGGGAGAATCAAAGAGTAACACTACGGAAATGACTAACAATAAGAGGCAAAAGTGTGCAAACTTGATTCCAGATGATCTGTTAGAATCTGTAGCAGTAGCTTCCATCTGAGTCTGTGAGAGTAATAATTTATGTGTGTAGTGGTCTGATTAGAGGGTGGGCAGCATAGGCAGGTGACCCATGGTGGTCAAACTGGTCTGGAAGGCAGGAGACTCTATTTAGCAGCAGTTGGAGCAACAGTTTCCAACAGGTGGTCTATAGAAGTTTAGATGGTTATAGCACAGTTGAGTAAGGGACTCCAATGATCGATTTGGTCCAGTGGTGGTTTCTAAAATGAATACAATTTAAAATGAACTGTAAATGCTGTTTTATTCTGTTGCCTCAGTGTTTGAACGTATTTTTGTATTAGTTTCATATTTACATTATACACTCAGATTTTAAACATTTATTTGCAGAATTCAGCAGCTACCCAGGGGCTTCTGTTATAAGTGTGTTTCAAATCAGCAGACTTTTTGTTCTTTTCTAAATACAGGGAAATATGTCAAAGTTATTATCTGTGGTAATTGATGCCGTGCAGACAGATGCAGATGCAGCTGACAGAGATTATGTTGAAAACGGCTGGAGTTTTCCTTCAAACAAAACCTTCTGTATTTAGAGACTGTTCATCACCTCCTCTTCATCACCACCCACATTCTCTCTGTCTTTCTCTCTCTTTCTCTCTTGCTGTTTTGCCGTTTCATTCCCTGAGGTGGTGATCTTTCTCCTCCGCCTCCTCTCCTCAGAAAAGGTCATGAGCAGCCCAGAGGATGGCAGAGCCCCCACTTTAGCTAATCACAGCACTCATGGACTGTGACAGGCTAAAACTGCGTGCTCGGCCCACTTTCTGCATGGCGGGTAGCTTCCACAGGAAGGAGAAATCAATTAGAGTGCACTGCGGGTTTCATCCAGAGAGACGACAGGGCTTATTTTAAACTCCTGTTTTTTTTTTCTAAGTGAAGCAGGCAGCACACCGAGAGAGAGAGTGTGAGAGTGTGAGAGTGTGAGAGTGTGAGAGTGTGAGAGTGTGAGAGTGTGAGAGAGACAGAGACCCTGTCTCTGGGTTCAGTGCCTCATTAGCATGGCTTTGAACTTTCACTTCAAACACAGAGGGATGATGATGACTAAATAATGCAGGGACGTGCTGCTGAAACAGTAATCAGGGCCGCTGGTGGGGCGAGACGGTTGTTCGGGTGTACCTGAGGAACAGGAGTATCAAAAAATAAATAAATAAAAAAATCCACATACACACTGACCTTTTCCTAATCCCTCTACTGAAACTAACTCTAGAAAGTTTGAAAACCTTTCTTCTACCTCTGAAGCGCTATTGCAGCTGGATTAGTCTTACCAGAGTTGAATAGTGTAATATGTGGCACTTTTACTCACTGATTGGTTAGGGATAAATTATTTGTGCCGTTTCCCCAAATTCCCACAGATTTACTCCAGTTGAGAGGTTATATATTATGACAAATGTGGTATATGATGTTGTATTTTTCTACCTTTAGATTTAGCAAAATGATTCAGTTTGTGATAAACTCTTCTAAAACAAGCTCTTTGTAGACAGCTCTACAAATTCTGTTCTTTTTTGGCATTTTCTTTGCAAACTACTGTAAGAAAAGATTTTGTAATGGATTGATGTTTTTACACTTGGCTATAAGAATAATGTTCATTGCAGCTGATGTGTTGTTACACCCCTAGACAGTACTGGATGTTACATCCACAGCTCAGCCCAGGGAGAGTCTGCTGGTAGCTGTAAATGAGCAGTGCTCAATAACAATAACACCACGCCACGCAGCTGTGCCTGTAACCAGGGGTTGTTATCCCACAAGACCATTATTACTAAGGGAGTTCCACCTTCAGTCAAATCTTTGCACAATTATTACTGTCAGACTGTAAAAACACACAGTTTCCATTCATACTTGATCCATTCTGCTATTAATACTGTCAGACTATAAATCTACACACTCTAAAGATTCCTACTGCTGTTTTTGATAATTCAAATTACTGCTGCAGTGTAAATCTATACACACTACAGATTCATAGAGGATTAAAATCACTTTGCATTTATTACTGTAAGGTGGTAAAAGAAAATACACACCTCCGATTCACACTGGATTAAATTCACTCTGCAGTTATTGATATAAGACTCTACAGTCTTCACACACTCTAGATTCATGCTGGATTAAAATGACAGATCTCTTCACTTAAAACCTAATAAATAAGTAAATAGTACCACTCCTGGTAAAACTAGTCTTTCCCCACAGATTTGAGTCCAGGTTGAATCACAAGTATTTCTTAACCCAGATCAAATGCAGTGGACTTTTCCTGTTAACAGCCTGTGGATTAAAGTCGACAGCACTGTGATGTATTAAGCCTGAAGACTGAATTAAACTTAATTAAATATGACGTTACTGGAGAAAATTTGGTTGTCTGTGCAAATTTACCTCCATTCTTTTTCGTTTACAGCATTTATTTTGTGGTGTTCAACCTTAATCTAATCTGACATGGATTTGAGGTTGTTAGTGGGTGTAAAACTTTTATGCCCATGAATTTCTAGATTAAATAGATGACAGATTTGTAATTTGAGTTTAAAGAGGTATTTGTAGGCCTCATTTCATATCTCTTGTTGATTGGATGAACTTGTCCAGGCTAACTGGAGTCTGAACTAAGGCCTGACTGATATGAAAATTTTGGCTGATACCAATTTCAGAGACATAAAAATTTGGAAAACATATGAGCTGGTGTAATTATTTTTTACTTGTTAGATTTTATTATACTTCAGTAGTTTCAGTTAAACAGTGCCTTACTAAACAATATGACCGTCCTTTACCAAAATTTGTATTGTGAAAAATGTCTGTCGGTCCAGTCACATGGGAAATCAGTGACTGTCTAGGCGCAGGCAACCAGTGCATTGGTTCGGAGGGCACTGATGAGACACAACAGGATCTCTAATCTAATCTGAGGTATCTGTAGCCACGCCCCCTCATCATCCTTTAGTTTTATTTATTGCCTATGAGGTTTAGCCAGTCATAATGGATTTACTGTATAGGGCCTTTTGTCTTTTTTATCGCAGGGTAATAGCCTGGAAGGGCTTTTTTTATTGCTCTGTAAGCCTGTGGAAAGCAGAGGGTGGCCTGGGGTCAAGCTCCTCTGAGTTTGTCTGGCACTCTACGAAATGGCCAGTCGTGCTCAGTCTGTTTGTTTTTCTTGTGAAGATTTACTCACGGTCAGCTTCTAAGCTTGTGTTCTCTGCTGTGTGGGCTAGCATCTTGCTAGCCGGCATTCGAGCGGCTTTGGGCCGCTTAGCGCATCATCAGGGGCTTCGCGCCTCTAAAGTCAAGCCTGGCTGGGAGGCCGTCCAAAGTAAATGGAGGCTTTCAAATGCTCCTCAAATGAATGATTAGGATCCAGTCCAGGCAGAATGTTGGTAATCCTGCTGCTTCAGTGGGGTAGGGGTGTGTGGGGTGGGGTGATGTCCTCCGGCTTGCTGCGCTGCAGGTAGCTCACAGTATCGGGGGAATGCTGTTTGCTCCCAGAGGATTTTTGCTGGCCAACAGCTCAGAAGACTAATGCTGTGTAATTAGGGGCCCCCTCTGAGCCGATCACACAGATGTTCTCTGTGGCATGGCTCCAGATCTGGGCACAGCAACATGGGTTGATTGGTTTGTCATCTCTCCATCAGATTGTATTAGTGTAATGTCAACGAAACATGCACCAAGGGATTTCAGTAGGATCATCATGATGGAAACATACTAACATACCTGGAATGTGTGTGATGGCTATAAAATATTACATAATAACGTACATAATTCTCAATTTAATCCCTGTGCGTCAGATTTGAGTGGGGAGTTAATGTCATGTTTGAGTACTGCCTCAATTCAGTGTTTGACATATTCTGCGAATTTGACACATCTTCACTGAATTTTAGTTTGGCCCAGTGTCCAGAGTCCAGGGTGCCAAGAATCTGGACCTTGTGCTGTTAATTTTGGCCTGTGCGCAATGATGGACCTCTGTCAGATCTAATGGATCTAAAGGTTTTCTCTGTTATTCTGCTTAGGTTTTACAATGAAAAAATGATTTAGATTTGTAAGGCAACAATATATTTATGTATTTGGTGAGAGATTCAGGTTATGTGATATGGATGTGATCTGTCCAGGCGTGGAGAATATGAGGAAAGCATTACTACAGTTTACTTTGCTGAGTATATCATGGTTATGATCAGTACTTCGAAAGCATCTAAACAACTGAGCACATGTAGGGAACAACAATCAGTGTAACTTATGGTAAGAGTTTTTGGGCCCATACTTGCCACTTGCAAAAGTTGAATTCATGAGCAAAACAAAATCTTTGTACTCATTTTTATAGCCATTTTAAAGTACTTCCATTGTCAGCTACATTAGCATTATTGAATGAATTGTTCCTTTAGATGTGACACTTCTGCCTTTGTCTGTTCAAACGTGTTGCAAACCTTAAATATTATGACACATATAGTATATGATGTTATATATGATGTAGTAATATGGTTGTAATTAGAATTTTCATTGCAATCTACTGTAAGAAAAGATTTCATAATGGATTGATGTGTGTGTACTCGACTAAAAGAATAATGTGCTTTTTAAATTTGATGCATCACAGTTAATGTATTGTTAAACCCCTAGTCAGTACTGGATGTCACATCCTCAGCTCAGCCCGGGGAGAGCCTGCTGGTAGCTGTAAATGAGCAGCGCTGGCCGAGTGTAAGCCGCTGCTCTTCTCTCTCAGCGCTCTGCTCCCGGCCCCACTGCTGGAATGCCAGCTCAATTGTTGTGGATTTAACGCTAGACTGGAACTCAAAAAGCTGTGTCTAAACAGGGCCGCGCAGGGCCTTGCCCATTCAAAGAGCTCTTTGTTGATGCACTCTGCGTTCCGTACCCACGAGGGGTGCGCTAGCAGAGATGAGTCCTAATGAGATGATTTAACCCACATTGTGCCTGGGTTAACTCCGAAAAACAGGCCCAACCTGTTCCAACAACTTATTTGTCCACTTCCGAATTGCAACTATAATATCACATCTTCATGACTGATGAATGTGTGTGGGTGTGTTTCTTTGGTGCACTGAGTCAAAGCACTTTTATTAAATGTGTGTTTTTCCTCCACAGGGTACTGCCCGGCTCCCCATTGGAGATTTGCCGTCCCCCATTACAAGCTACCTGCCCTCAGCTCAGAAACCTGAGGCTGTGGTTCATGCCATGAAGGTAGAGCCACCTGTTACAACCTCAGCAATTTGAAATCCCATCAACAAATCACTGATAAGGTCTCATTAAATGCCAGAACACACAGACCCAGCAAACACAAACAAACATTTGTGACTTTATAATACTCTCCCCATTCACAGTGTTTTAGAATGGCCTCCGTCAGTCTCATTGTTCTAGAATATCTTCACCCATTCACAATGTTTTAGAATGGCCTCCCTCAGTCTGATTACTCTAGAATATCTTCATCCATTCACAGTGTTCTAGAATGTCCTGCCTCAATCACATTGTTGTACAATATCTTTGCCCATTCACACTGTTCTAGAATGTCCTTTCCTGTTCCAAAATGTTCTCCCACCATTTATGCTGGTCTGTTCATCTAAACATATTAATGTCAACTGCCAGCCTATTGCTAGAGTATTATTATTAGTTTGAGCTGATGTGCCCTTTCAAACAGTCATCTGAAACTAGGCCCTATTGAGTCGCTTCCGTGATTGATATAGAATCTGCACATTTGCACATAATTTGTGGATTTCTCTGTTTGTTTGCACTGTTAATATGTATTTTGATTTTTCATCAATTAGATTTTACTGTAATTTTTGCAGTCTGCATTATACCCCGACCTAGACAAACAGCAGAATTATCCACCCCGACGGCCTAATGAACTTGCTCAGTAATGCATACGATAAGTCTGCATGTTGCATAAGTTCTGAAAGAACAGAGACTTGTTTGTTACTTGTTTGTTTATCATGTTTTTGAGGTTAACTTCAAGGTTATGCTGTAGGTTATGGATAAGTGACTACATAAAACCACATTGGCAAATTTAGTTGCTTATTAGGTGTTTAAGCTGTTTATGATTTGTATTGGTATTCGCGCCAAAAGTTAGCATACAAAAAACGTATTGACAAATTTCCAAGTTATCATTCATTATTAACAACCATGCACATTCAAAGATGAGCCAGCAAGTTTGTTTTCCTTGTACAAAGCTTGAAGCATAGATGAATTGTGAACTGGATGTTCAATTTTTATGCAGCATTCTCTGTTTGATGGAAAGTCATGCAATTAAAGAACAAATCGTGAACAAATTCAACCCTGCAAGAATCTTTAGTCCTGTACTGTCATCCTGAGAAGAAACAGTTCAGTGAGTCCCATGACCCCTGATGTTATGGTGTCTTTTATTTCACAGGTGTTGGAAGTCCATGAGAACCTGGACAGACAGATTCCTGAAGACTACGAGGAGGATCTCAGTGAGAAAGAGAAAGCTATTGTCAGGGAGATGTGTAATGTAAGTCCGTCTGTACTTCTAGCTGAGACCTTCCTGAGTTTGCTCAATATTTATTAGGGCTGCAAGGATTAGTCCAAGTTTCAGACAGATTACAACACACTTGGGTGATATGCTTCTCCTGTTACTTATGGAACTTTTAGTCTGTTCAAGTGTCCACAGTTGGAGTTTGCAGTTTTGTTTAAAGGAATCGTTTGTTACATTAATGAAGAGCTGGATGTATGTGTGGAAACTATTTCAGTGACTGTTAACTCTTATTGTCTGATCCCTACATTACATTCATAGCAGCAAATAAAATACATTCGGATACCTTCAGTTACAGAAACATTCACAAGTATACACTAGTGCTTAAGTACACACTAACATTTTGTTTCTGAATTTTTGAAAAAAAAAAATGTGGAGGCTCACTTTAAGACTGTGTGTCAATATGCATCATGTCTTTGTAGGACAGGATTTCCTTGGGATGTCAACTTCCGTAATGTTATTGACACAATGTTGAATGTCACCAACACACTTAACTGTATCTTATGCAGTACTATACAAAAGTCTTAGGCTCCTTTGTTTAAAGCAACTCATCTGAGCAGTAAAGGATTTTCTGCCAGAGAATACACAAGTTAATATTAGAATAAATGGAAACAAACAAGAAAGTATTCAATAGTATTCAGTTCCAGATTTCTCCTAGATGCGTCTGGCCTTTGCATGAATTTGCGAACCTCCATCAGCAGCTGACCTGACTTAATCTAATGAAGTATCAACTGAGCAGGCATTTGAGGTATTTGATGAGAACTACAATGTAACATTGGGCTTCCATGAGCAGAGGTCTGGGAATAATTATGCAAACACACAGACCTACAAACACTATTAATATTATCTGGGTATGTTCTAATATTAGCTTTTAAAAGGATATACTACTCAGGTAAACAGGTTTTAAATATAATTGTCTTAAATATACTTTTGCATGGTACTGTATCTTGATATATTATTTATAGAATACATTATATATCTCTATACCACTTTGCTGCACTAATGCAAAAAAGGGTTTATTTAGCATGGTCTTGTTAATTTGTGAAATGGGACACGTTTGAAATTTCTGAACAAAGCACCTGAACATTTGCATTAGTGTACAGAACCAGAAATGTGATGAAGGGACAGGGACAGGAAACTTCAAGTTTTTAATCGTTATGTATTTTGAACTATTAACTATTTTGTTAACTATCAACATTATGTGACCCAGCACTGTTGTCACAGTGTTTCGGCTAGCAGTAAGGGGCTGTGGGTATACGCACTCTCTCCTTGTGTTTGTTTGCCTGCCACAGCTTTGATAGAGGACAGTGTTTCAATTACCCTTGTAAAACAAGCCCCAATTCATGCAGCTTTAATTAGAGGCCTCAGTAAAAGGGGCTCTGTGGTGTTTATGTTTCAGCTGTCAGAGCAATTAAAATAACTTCACTGCTAAGAACAATGTGGGTCTATCGGGCTCCTGTACAGATCAGTGGAGAGATGGAGCAAAGCTAGAGGCCTCTGCTCACACACATGTGATAGTGCAGTGCAGTCTGGGACCCGGACAGTGACACTGTTCCCGCACGGATGACTCTGCACTCAGAGCGCTCCCACCCACCAAAGACACAATCAGAGAGATGACATGCAGCCACAATGAATCCTTTCTTCTCTTTACATATACTGAGCTTTAGTGGAATTAGGCCTTCATGTCTTAGTGTGCCATCAGCCCCTTTGTGACCCACCCCCATTTACTCTGTAACCTCTCTATATAAAGCATTGTATAACACCCACTCTGTCTTTCTTTCTCTCTCTCTCTCTCTCTCTCTCTCCCTCTCTCGCCCTCCCACCCTCTGTCTTTCTTACTCTTATCTCTTTCTCCCACTTCTCTCCCCCTTGTCTCTTCCACTCTTTGTCTCTCTCTCTCTCTCTCTCTCTCTCTCTTTCCATCTCTCTTTCCCTCTCCCTCCCACGCTCTTTTCTTACACTTTTCTCTTTCTCCCCCTTCTCTTTTCTCTTCCACTCTTTCTGTCTTTCCTCTTTCTCTTTCTTTTCTCATTTCTTTCTTCAACTGTTTCCCTTTGCTTTCTCTCCCCCTCCATTTCTCTCTCTGTCTTTCTCTCTCTCCCTCCCTCCCCTTTCCTCTCTGTACTCAGGTGGTGTGGCGCAAACTCGGTGATGCAGCAGGCTCCAAGCCATCCATCCGGCAACATCTTTCTGGGAATCAGTTCAAAGGCCCTTTGTAGCTTCGAGTGAGTGACCACAGGGCCTCAAACCAACCGACCAATCCATCTACATCCAGAGGAACAGGACACCTCAGCATTATGTAACCTTCGGAAGGGCATCGGCCTATGGAACCGTGCTCTCGCTGCTTCATCCTGTCAGTCTAGAGCGCTCGGTTTACCTATCTATTCTCTGCCCACGAATGCATAAAATATTTTGTAGCTGAGGGTGGACAGACATTACAGAATACTGGCAAAATATTCAACCCACTCAACCTTATGTGAAACTAGCACACTCTGTTTAGGTTTAACATGACATTTTCCGTTTAAAATGCTGTGCTTGAAGGCAGTTTGGAAACAACGACCATGTATTTGCCACCGTACTAATGTTAGTGACAAAAAGTTACACCACATTTCCTAACAGACATACACATACAAAATAAATATCTGAAATTACTGTGCTGTAATATTTTGTGCCATTGTTCTGTAAGGCTTATCCAACCTGGGGACAGTTGGTACAAAAGAGAACTCCTCTATGGGCAGGGCATGGGTAGGTCAATTTGCTGACCTGGTGTAAGCTATCTGATCACACCCTAAGTCAATAATGGTCTTATGGTTATCTCAAGCTAACTTTTTAAGCTTTTTATCCATGTACCCTCCAAGAATTCAGGACAGGCAGCTATTGCATCAATTCGCCCAGTGGAGAAGTCTAAGCACACAAGTTTTAGTTGGAGGTCCTCTTTTAACACTCCCAGTGTATCCATTTTAAACTCTAATGGCTTTGAAAAAAAACTCTACTTGGTACACATTGAGAATATCGAAGCATTCACAGCATTCATCTGTAAAACACAATGAACTGTTCTGCAAAATAAGATGTAGCAATGTAACCTGCATTGTCTTTTTCATTTGGGTTTGTGTGAGTGCACACACACACACACCAAGATTGCTTCATTCCCTTCTTTTCTGAGAGCTGATCTGTCCAGGGGATCCATTCTCACATTTCACCCCACAAGTATACACTCCCTGTGCCAGAACAAAATCAGTCAGTTGTCTGTTTTTCCGAAAGTCCCTCAGACAAAAAAAACAGCCCTCTTTGTCTATAATAAACACTGGCTACATACATCATTTTCTGGTACATAAATCATTTAATCAGACAACACGTACTTGATCTACAATTACATTAGTCCTTGGTGTGAATCTACCTTCAAAGTCCCATTGAGATGAATGTGCCAGTTCAGATTTCAAACACAGTCTCATTTATCCACGTAATCTTGACGTCTTGCACTTCCTGCAACATCTTGAGGGCTTTCTTACCCTCGTTTTAGGAATCTTTAGGGAAGAAGCCAAAAAGTCATTATAATTAAAGTCTTTGAGGCATTTTAATTTAGACCAGTTTGACAATCACTATAAATAGAAGATATAATTCTACGTGGCCACTAAAAATAAATGGAGGTCCTTGTTTAAATAATAACGATACTAAATGCTATATTAGCTCTTTTTGGCTAGCATTTCAGGAACAGGGCAAGGTGATCATCATGCCAATGAATTTTTTATTAAATGATATTACTATTAGTATGGTCCCCAGTAGATCTGTCCATGCTTCGCCTGCAAATGAATTCTTTCAAACTTTAAAGAGCATTTCTATTCAACCTAGTGAGAACTGTAGTGCACAGCTCAGTGTCTCGGTATGTGGGGAAAATACTTACATGTGCATGTGACAAACTATAGTTTTATTGTCTTGCCTGCTAACTTTTTGTCATTGTCTTTTACAACTTGCCTAGTTCTGATTAGCTGTGACTGCATAGTCCAAGTAGCTTTTGTATCTGTGCATTCAACATTATATATAGCAACTCTAAGCACACATTTTAGCAATCCAGTGTAAATAGTGTATGTATTTTGATAAAAAAAGTTATAACCTACAGGTCTCATTAAGCTGAATTAGACCTATGTCTACGCACCGTAAAGCGTGTCTAACTTAGTGGATGCGAAATAATCCATTTGTGGGCGGAGCATTGATAGGTTAGTTCGAGGCACTATATAAGCAAACCCGATCTGTAATGGATCTGCAAGTGTAACCACTTCAGTATGGTTTTAAGTCATGCAGAGTTGTCGACCAGGCTTGCTATTAAATTCTTTAGTTCTAGGGTTACTGAAATAAGTCGAAACAGCATGAGAAATTATTGCCAAGTTGTTGTCATCACTGTCTGAAGGCATAAAGCGTAGTTCAGCAATTTGTCTGAGTGTAGTGTGAGATTAAACTCTGCTGTTTAGGCCTAGTTAAAACGTTCATGGAGTTTAGCGATCATGTTCGAAGCACCTCCCTACACAGAGTGTTGTGTCTAGAAGAGGAAATAAGCAGCAAGTTGCTTATGTCTGCATATGCATTGTAAAATACTGTAGGTGCATATCATTGCTGTTTTATCAAAACCCTTGTAACTCTGATTTGTAAATCTAATTGTTTATGTTCATTTGCCCTGAAAATTTCCCAATGTGTAGACCAAAATAAAAAGGTCCAGAAACGTGTTACATTAACATACAATCAAGTTAATGATGCTTATTGTAGTTGCAAGCTATTGTTACGACAGCAACGATATGCGAGACTTAGTATTGCCACAAAAGATATTTGCTGCATTCATGCAAAGCTCTTGCGAACAGTCTAAACACAGACTCACTGCTAAGTAAGTCTCTTCAGCCAGAACTGTTATTTGTTCATGCTCTACTTGCTTTGCTAACAGATGTGTGTGCATCACAGTCTTTAATACAGATGTGAGTGCAGTGGCATTCAGCTGTGTCAGACAGCTGCAGTAGAGTCATTCAAAAGAAAAAAAAATCCATGGCTCAGCTGCATTAGTTATAGTACCAGTCAAAAGTCTGGACACGTCTGCTCGCAGGATTTACTTTGTTAATCACATTTTAGAATACAATGAAAACTGTAAAATAACACATTGTGCAACAAAGGTGTTGAAGGGGCATTCAGAACTGAAACTGGAATTAAATATTTGAAATGGTACGCTGCATATTAGGAGAACACCCTTCTGATGTGTAGCCTAAGACTCCTCAGTCTGAAAGAATTCATGATTTTGTGTCCTATTTATGTTTTCGTCCATCACTCTTCTCTGAATACACTACTCAGAATATATTATGCAAATAAGCCATGCAGCCCCCAAGGCAATGCAGAAATTCTGGCTTCTGTCGTGGACAGTGATGTAGATGTGTTGATCAGTTAGTTAGCTGCATTGCTTTCCAGAAGAAAAAGAAAAAGTCTGTGTTCAAATGTTCACCCCGAACGTCCAGTTGCAATTTCTTCCACCTTCAAAATGCATCATCATATGTGGGTTGTCCTAACGTTCGAATCACATAATCTTACTCTAAAGACTACTGTGGCTACACTCAAGGGCATGAGCAGGCACAATTCAGGTGTCCGGGTGTTTCACACATGAATTTCAGTGTATCCAGGCTTTTGACTGGTACTGTATCTGATGGAGGATTCGAAATGTGTAGAGTGTCAAATATCCCTAACACCTTGAAGTGAAACCAGCTTGTAGTGCGTTTAGGCTGTTAGAATATGTCAAAAGACATGAAAAGCAATTCTTTTATCTAGTTATGTGTGTGAAAAACCTGTTAAAAAGCACACGTAAGATGTATTGACCACTGTTCCAGAGGGTGTTTAGCCAAGGGAGCATGTACAAAGTTCGTATTTGAAATGAAATGAAACAATAAGCCATAATTTTGTATGTAATTATTTAATTATGTCAAAGCAAAAGTGTTTTGGCCACTTTTGAAACTTTCGACTGGACTGGTCAGTTAACACCCACTTTTCAGGGTGGGATTCTCATTGGAACTGCACGATGTTATAAAAGCACGTTATCAGTGCTAGGCTCAAATCGCATTCTTATCGGATGGATTTATTTGGTTTGTTATTGACCCAGGATGCAGCAGGTGGCTTTTGGCAGTCTGTGTATGGGTGTGTGAATTTCATCCTTTTTTAAAATATCTGACATGTGAGGTAACAAAACGAGCAGCAATCATTTGAAAACAAAGATGAAAATCATCTATATTTGATATTTCTATGTAAAAGGATACTGTCTTGAACCGAGGTCAACATGAGTGCATACTGTTAACACCGAAGGGTTTTGAAGGAATGCATGGTAATTGAGACCATATGAATAAGTGTACAAGCTACGGGTGCACTCATTTATTCTGTAAAACTATTTTTAACAAAAAAAAGTGTCCTTTGTAAACATGTAGTCTAAACTACTGACTTTTTATATTTGTTAATCTGAAAGCACAAAAAAAATCACTAACTGATATTTTCCTAATGTTTATTTCAAATGCACTGCTTCTTTTGTGAATGAGGATTTGATGTGGAGTCTGTAATTAAACTCAGTGTTCTGTTGTAGTGTGTCTGTATGTGATACATGATCAACCACTGTATTTCTAGGAGACATGCTGATGTTCTGTAAATACATATTCCTGTAGATTACCTGTAACTAGCATGCATTTATATTATTTTTTTCATAAACTGTAAGTAGATGAGGAACAACCAGTATTTTAGAAAATGAAAGCTGTCAAAATGGACCTTAATGGAGCTCCTATAGATGATTTAAAATAAAATGAGCACTCTTTGTATTACTGTGTCTTTAATTCCACTGAAATAAGAAACTGAAGCGTGTGAAAAGGGCAAGGCCGCCACCTACTGCACAATGATTTTCATTGCAGTGTATTTAAAGCAGTAAAGCATAATAGAAGTCCCCTGTCTAGCGTGCCAGA
>JBBPCX010000001.1:49983870-50012479 GCA_037974365.1 Hydrocynus forskahlii
TATAATGTATATGTGTATGTATGTATATATATGTATGTGAAAATATTTAACGTATTGTTATTATTCGGATTATTATTACTATATTGCATTTACAAAGTAGTTTCATTTGCATTCTGGTTTTGTTTTAAGGCTTATAAGGCAGGCACGCAGCGTGCATGTGAAGACAGCCTTCTGGACCCTTGTGTGGTCCTACATGTTTCATTCTGGTGTCTGTGTGTTACTGCTGCACTCTTAAAGATGGAGTTGAAGCTAGAGAGTAGGAAGAACGTCTCAGTCTGTTGAAGTGGACCTCAGTGTAATATTCTTGGGTCTCTGTGATCTGGAGTAAAGTCTGGACCTCAGCTAACGTTACAGGCCCGTTCTTCATGCTGTGTTCAGTGTTCAGTTCCCAGTTGGAGCTACATTCAGCATGCCTATATGAGCTGAATGGCCTGGGCTGATTTGGTTCTAGATGTGTTTGTGTCCTTGCTTCTGCATGGCATGTTGGCCTGCACACACTGTAGGTGTCCTTATCAATGTTTTCACCCCAGGCTGTTGTATTGGTGTCCGTTGTGATTTGGTCTCACATGCCTCTGGACATGTTGACGTACAGTGATGTGAGCTTATTATTTTTTAAACACACACTACAGACTTGGTTTAACTTGTTTAGCTTTACCATTGGTTTCTTGGACATGGATTAGGCCTTGTTTTGGCCTTAAATGTAGTTAAAATGATTCACCACTTAAATGTCTCTCTAGTATTGCAACTCTTAGTGGCTAAAGCTGTGTTCAGATTACTGCAGGACCTGGAAGTCCTGTGCTGTTTTGTTGTTAAATCAGGTTTTTTGGTGTTTGTTCAGGTGGTGTTGGTGTAATCCCTTATTTCAAACCATGTCAGTAGTATTTCCAAACATGACTGCGACAGTATTGGCTTGAATATGACTGTAAGTGTAGGTTTTTCTGGAGATGGATTACGCCTAACCCAGCACTAAAGCCCTGCACTAAAATGTAACAACATGGTAGGGCTTGGCGATATGACCTATAAACTATATTAATATATTTTTAGGTTATATTGCTGTTTGTAAGTGTGTATGCATTGAAACATTTTTGTTCATATTGATTTGTGGTTTTAATTCGAACAATTTAAAACTTTAATGCTTTGAGGGCCTCTTTTCTGTACAGCACACACACTCGCCCAGGACAGTGGCCAGTTTTTTCCTTTTTCTGTCTGGGAGGGGGGGGGGGAGTGCCATAGAAAAGAGTGAGATAAGCAAAACACTCACGGGAGTCTGTTGCCAACACCTTAAAAAATTACTTGACAGTGTGCTTGACAGCCTCAGGGTGGCACAGTGGGTAGCACTGTTGCCACACACCTCCAAGGTTGGTGGTTTGAACCTAGGTCCTGGCCTTCTGTGTGTGGAGTTTGTATGTTTTCCTTGTGGCAGGGTGAGTCCCTGCCTCGCGCCTGTAGATCTCGGGTGCCTGCGACTCTATTAAGGATTACTACAAAGGTTACAGAAAATGCATGAATGTGCTTGCCAATATACTTGATGTTTACAAACCTTTACTACATCTCACATAGAAGAAGCTTCTATACATTGAGTGTATTTCATATGTTCGCCCAGTTATAAGGATTCATCATTAAAACTACTTTCCTGTAGTTTTGTAATTTATGCCGCTTTACCAGTGTTGGTGTTTAATGTTTCTTTGGTGTTTAATGGACAAAGAGCCTTATATCCACAATTGTTGCAGTATATTTGAGTAAATTTGTTTTTGGGCACATTGCGTGTCATAACCTGAACCTGACAGTTACTTGTATTGTATGTCATTTGCTGGGTTCTTCAGATTGATTAGAAAGTAGAAGATATAACACTGACACTGACATTTTCATTCTACGTGGTTAGTATATGATGGAGGAGAGAAAAAAAAAAAGAATCTTATTTTTTGTATCATATAAAAATGCTCTCATATGAATACAATGATTTTGTTTTTATTCAGCGTTTCATGTAACACACTGAACTAAATGCAGTTTTCTGAACTGTGCTCGCTATGTTGGACAATATTGGCCTTCTTTACAGTACTGACGATGTCTGCAATATAGTCTTGTTGTGACAGCATGTGAAGTAATTTTTCATGGTACATATTGTCAAAGCACCCATCCCTACTACGTTTGCATTCTAAAATCATGGTGTCTGGTAAATGTTAACTGTGCTGTGTAAGGTTCATTTAGGAGTAATTTCACCAAAGAAGAAAACGGAACAAAACAGTTCTTCTAAAGGATGAGATGTCCGTTGCGTCAGACCTAGAGTCGCTGTACTGCAATGGGTTCATGTTGCACAATCTGTGGGCTAAAAGGACACACTTTTACATATTACACGGTATTCAATTCTGAGGCACAGACTGAAGTTAATTCTAGATTCTATGGAACTGTAATCATTTACTACACAGGTTGATTTGGGTCTGGATATTGCACAACTTATTAAAAAGCACTACAGATTTCAAAGCAGCTCGTCATTGTGCAGTATAACTGTCAGATAAAACTGCAGCTGAGCTTTAAACAACACAACCTTATGAAGCCTGTATGTTTTATATTTTCAGCTTTCAACCACCAAAAGCCCCATTAAAAGTCACACAGTTTTACTGTAAGCTTCAAATGAGAGATTCACACCTAAATGAACTGATCAAAAAATTGACCATGGATTTCAAATATGGGACCCTCAGAAGAGAGTGAAGGGACTATTGAAACAGTGTTACATTTTGAAATGCCTTTGAATGCTTTTTGTATGTTTCAATGCTGCTTTCAAAATGTCACTTGAATAAAATATGAAGGTGTTACATGCTTTTTAGGATTAGGTCTTAGTTCATGTCGTAGTGTCAAAAGATTTGGACAGAATACAGGCTGTCCTGTTGACCTACAGAATTGGAGTGATGAGATTGCAATTTCATTTTATGCTCATAATTTTGTTTGTATAGTATAATTTTGTTTCTGGCCAGGCAGAAAACATAATGTAGCAAAACATACATGAACATATTGGCAGTTATTCTGCTTAGGTCGCTCCCCTTCAGAATATGTCTAAGCTCTTGGTTTCAGCTTTGATGCATGATACGCTGTTGCACATATCACAGAAAATACTGTGAGACCTAATTGTGCCTGGGAGCATTTATTTGGTGACCGCCAGTGCTGAAGTTTGGTTGTGGTGGTGTTGAATTGAATCTTAAATCACAGCCCTGTTTTGTGGTCTAACTTCTCCTGAATAATTGCTATGAGCAGAAGATGGATTTAGGCTTGTGCCATTTTACATTGAGACCAGATTTTTCCTCTGTCATTTCCGTGACGTAGCAATATTGCCCCTCAGTGGAGAGTAAAAGCAAGCAATACTGTAGTTTGTGTTTATGTAGTTGATATAATAATTTCAAGATATTACAAATGATAAAAAATTATTAATCAAATTGCCAGGGTTGTGCTTAAAAAAATAATATAACAAAATGACATTGAAGTGTTTATATTTTAGTTTTAACATAGTAATGCAAAAAAAAAGACAAACAGAGCAAATTAAGTGTGGACGTACCTGGAAGAATTGAACAGGTTCTGTAGAGTTAAGTGGTACATTTTCTGATGTCTTGCCTCAAACACACACAATTTTACAGCCTTAAATGCCAGTCTTGGTGATGTGTTAGAGCAGAGAAACCATGAATCTGTGCTGTATTCCAGACCTTCATGCCTGGAGTTTAGCACTCCTGCTTAAGAATCCTGTTTTTTGGCTCATGTTCAATTTTTATTTCAATGTTTTTCTCACTCCACAGTCCCCTGCTATAACTCAGCCAGACAATGGGCAAGAAGAGTCGAGTGAAGACTCAGAAATCTGTGACAGGAGCCACAGCAGTGGTGTCCCCTAAAGAGATGATGAACCTGATCTCTGAACTCTTACAGAGTAAGTAAAACCATTAATTTACTCCAACAGTGTTATTACTGTAATTATGTGTGAAGAATAGAGGTGTAGATCTTGGACCTGATCTTAGACCGTATTTGATTGCTGTTCTTTAAATGATTCAGGGCATCATGAAATCTTGATTGAGTCATTTTTGGAATGATTCCATATTTTCTTTAATGCAAAAGTTTTAACTACCTATGCAAAATGCAACCGAACAAAAATGCAGTTAAAAGTAATTTGTTTTGCTTGTAAAAAAAAAGTAGTTGATATTTTGTGACCTGGTAAAGAGAACACAATTTTGGGTCCGGATTTCTGCTCAATGCCTTGAGGAATACATTGACATTCTGAACATTAAATCAGTATTTACTGCATACGATTATTATTTATATATATATTATCAATGTTAAACAGTTTTTAAACATCATTTTTGCAGGCGATTAAGGCTTCTGTTTTTATACGATAGTAGAATATAGGGCTGTAACAATAAACATTTTCATATTCAGACTTAAAAACTTTAATATTCAGTCGAGACTTGATTTTATTTTAGGTAGGAGCTGATTATATATTAACTACACAGATAAACGTTCTCAGACTTTTTAATGCTTGCTACACCAGCCCATGAGCAATATAGCAAAGGCTAATCATTTGAATAGCGCTGTCTCCATAAGAAGCCCTGATTGTATGCCCCTCTCCATTGTGCCACATACTACTCATGTCAGTATGCAGTACAGTATCCAGTATGCCACAGTAATCATCATGCAATCTGTAGCATGTCTAGGTGTGACTAGATCTTAGGTCTCCTTTTCTTAGTCATCTATGTACTATGTCTAGTAAATGTTTTTACATGTTACATTATGGCAGGCAGAATATCATGATGGCTCTGGCTGCATATTTAGCCAGAGCTGTGCGTCATCTGGTTATTTTTGGCGTACCAAAGAAACTCGTGTTTGTGGTCGGTGGTGGTGGCGGCCTAGTGGGTAGGATACCTGCCTCTGGACTAAGAGGTCAGGGATTCTAATCCTACCTTCAGCACACCACCACAGGGTTCCTGAGCATGACCCTTGTTTGTTGTGTGCTGTATACCACTTACTACCTTCGGTCACAAAGAATACGTTAGCTGTATGAATTTCAGTGGTAGTAGTCTCGTGGGTAAAACACTTGCCTGTGAAACCGACGAACACAAAGTTGCAGGTTCAACTCCCCACTTTCTACTGTTTTAGTTGTCCAGTGGGACTATCCCTATAATTAATGATTGTAAATCGCTCTGGATAAGGGTGTTTGCCAAACGCCACGTTACCTTACCTAGCCAGCTTGGGATTCGAACCCATGGCCTTCTGACAGCAGGGGTAACTTCCTAACCACTAGGCCACCAGCTGCCAACTGTAATCGTGACATTATAGTTGAGTGTAATTGATTATAAAATCCTAATAGTGATGCAGTGTAAAAGCCACCTTCAAATCAAAGTGTGCAGTTTTATACCTCTTATTTATTTGTTCTTATTGTGCTTGAACAGGGCTTTGGGAATGATGTAGTTTATAAGTATTCCGCTGTGCTCATTTTTTTATGTTTTTGTATCTGCCAATCAGAGTGTAGCAGTGCAGCACCTTCTCCAGGAAAGGAGTGGGAGGAGTATGTTCAGATTCGCACGCTGGTGGAGAAGATCCGCAAGAAACAGAAAGGTGCACTGTCTTGTTTTACACAAACAGGAATTACAGAACCCCACAGTTTTTACCAAAGTGTTCCCCCCTGATGGTTCTGTGTTCTGCTGTAGGGGTCTCTGTGGTGTTTGAGAGCAGCAGAGAGGATTATTTTTCCGAGCTCATGGCTTGGGCGGCAGAATGTGGAGCGTCCTGTGACGGCTTCCAGATTGCTAACTTTGCCGATGAAGGATATGGTCTTAAAGCCACCAGAGACATCAAGGTTTGTGTTGCGCTCTGAGTTTTGGTAAGAATTCTAAAGCCTTTTATGGATGTAAGTAATTGATGCCACATATCTAGGGGATTCAGCTCTGGTCATGAAGGTCTATAGCATATGTATCAGTCGACCAATATCAGTAGGTTGATGATTCACAGTTTTTTCAATGTCAGCAGCAAATATCTCAGATCATTTGTAGGTTATTACTGACTATTTTGCTTGGGATCTTGCTGGGACTTAAACACATGATGTCCTGATGATAGGAAAAATCTATAGAGAGCTGTGCCACTGGGGAACTCAGGATTAGAGACCTACAAAATGCCATTATGACAAAAAGGAACATGTAAAATAACAAAAACAAGTAACATGCAGCCAAACCTATTTTTTATTATTAGAATGACTTGTTATAATGTATCATTTAAAGAGAAACAATTGTAATAAAAACAAGAAGTAACAGAAAGCAAAACCACAAAGTATTATCTGGTCGCTTCAACTCCAGAACTGAAAATCAGATTGGTCAGTAAAGGGCTGTGTAACTAAAACTGTTAAAGTGTTAAATTTAAATGAAAATTATATGAACAAATGTAATTGGTTATTAAAATAGTTTCCCCGTTAGAATTAGTCAGCCATGCATTTCCGTAACGGTTTGGGTTAACTCCTGCAAAGTTCAATTCCAAGCCTAATGTAATACTCTTGATTCAGGTAAGTGTTTTAGAGGGCCCTGGTATATCTAATGCCTTTAATATAGAAATAAGTTGTGCTCCCTGCCTTGTGAATTTCAGTATCATTCCAATTGAATGTTGAATAGATTTAAACAGTCAAATCAACAGGTAGTTAGAGAAGAAATCTATTTTATCCACATCCTTTCGAAAGCAATGTGATTGCTGTTACATAGATGTACCGTAATCATTGCCATTTTCTTCAGCACAACCTGTTAGCTTATTAAAAACAGCCGGAATTGCAGCATAACCTAAGCATTGAAGGTTGAGGAAACAGAGTAGTTATTGATTGGTCATCTTTTGAGTTCAGCAGTCAATATGCTTCCGGATGGCTGCAGCGCAAGTCCCTATTGATGTTTTCAATTGCCCTCGTTCATGCTGGTCGAAACCCTAGAGCTGTGATGTACTCAGCCATTAAATGACCCAGCACAACACAGTGGACAATTACAGGCCCTTTCAGGTTATGCTCATTTAAATGGATTGTGTTGAAATTTGTAGATGAGAGACTAACTCTTTTCTCCACTGTTTGGCCCCTGTCTGGTCTGATTTTGCAAGTGAAAAGTTAAATATGACATATGGTTTCTAAACCAGATGTGCAATTCTGTTGTGTCCAGAATCTCTTTTCCTCTTTTATTTACTTACTCACCCTGTCATCTACAGGCAGAAGAGCTGTTTCTTTGGATTCCCCGGAAAATGCTGATGACCGTGGAATCAGCTAAAAACTCTGTTCTTGGTGAGGATCTACGAAATGTGTCTTGATCCATGACCTTTTGAACTCTAGGATTTTCTAAGATCTCCAGCAAGAAAAGAGCTTGATTTTCTCCTGTCACTCAATGATAAAAGAGAGCTTTTGGTGACAGTTCGTAGGGGTCTTATAATAATTTTAGAACTTATTTTCATACGACGTTTTCCTATACTGTTTGCGAGTGGATTATCTTCTATTTAACCTCTTCTTAAAAATCTCCTTTTAGCCACTTCAGATGTTCATGGAGAATGAGATCTTTTTGTTGTATTTCATGTTTTTGTTTTTTGTTCCACATTCCTTATTTGAATACCAGATTAAATAAACAATTATAACAATTTAAATATCTCAATATATTTTAATAGACATGCATATTCGTAGTATGTGTTAATATACTTGGATAAAGGTCACATTTGCTAAACAGTTTGCTGTCCCTTCAATCTGAAGGCCCTTTATACAGTCAGGACCGGATTCTGCAGGCCATGGGCAACGTAACACTCGCCCTCCACTTGCTCTGCGAACGGGCAAACCCAGCTTCTCCCTGGCTACCCTACATCAAGACCCTGCCCAATGAGTATGACACCCCTTTATACTTCGAGGAGGAGGAGGTGCGCCACCTGTTGGCCACTCAAGCAATTCAGGACGTCCTCAGCCAGTACAAGAACACAGCACGTCAGTACGCTTACTTCTACAAAGTCATCCATGTGAGTATAAAAGCTTCTAATTATTTAATGAGTTAAATATTATACTGTCCGAACCTAATGTTATTGACTGTTCTCTGCCATGCAGCTTTACTTAGAGTCTTCGTGAAACCTCTGATCGCTCATCTAAAAAGTGAAGTGGCCCATTATAGTCATGCGTGAACGCACCACACCACACCACACAACACTTTCTCTGCATTTAACCCATTCACTGAAGCAGAGGGCTGCCACCAACAAGGGCCACCTAGTGTGTGGGCACCGTACCTTGCTAAAGGGTATCTCAGTGGTGCCACTAGTAGTCCAGGGATTTGAACTCACAACCTTCTGATCACAGGGCTGACTCCCTAACCACTAGGCTACCAGCTGCCCTAAACAGGACACTGAAGTTGAGTGAGTTCTAGGAGCTCTAATGATAAATATATTATACAGATCTGGTTTCCAGGACAGGGATTAAGCCTTGTCCTGGACTACACAGCATACTGAACTCCACTGAAAAGAAAAATGTAGTCCAGGACTTGGCTTAGACCCTGACTAAAAATCTGACCCAGAGTGGGGCATACAGTGGTTTATACCAGAAGCTACATGATATGGTACATGACCATCTAGATTCTAGATTCTAGAATATACATGTGTCCGCTTAGAGATGTATCAGTATTTTGACATAACATAGCAAACAAGATATAAAAGTGCAAAAAAAAAAGTTAAAGTCGAACTGCCCCTGAAAACTATGGACAAATAAAAAGGTGTTTTATAATGTCTTTAAGTTAAATATTAGATGGTTAGGCGTTACATTAGTTACGTTACTTTGTGGCAGTTAGTCTAGTCTTGATAACAGTAATCATGATGTACTCAACTGCTTCAGAACAGATGACACTATTGACTTTTACCCAAGACTTTAAGAGTCATTGGCTTCTTTAAGCCTCTGTTGCCACAACTTATTCACACTCAGTAGCCATATACAGCTGTCCTTTACTCTGCTCAGTGATCAGGTGTGGAAATCAGGTTTTAAAAGGTTTCTAGCGGTTGGCAGCACATTGAAGCTGGGTAAAAGGAGCTTTATAATGCCCTCTTGCACCCAATTTCAGGGGCTCTGATAAGCTGCCATTGACATGGCTCAGAGCCTGAGAGCAGTGGCACTGTATGACCAGCAGGGGGCGTTGTTCATCCCTTTAATAAAATGCCCTCCAACACAAATCAAACCACAGCTTAACAGGGCAAAGTGTTAGTCTTTTGTAGTCAAATCCATTTGACAAAAGCTTTTTAAGGACTGACATTAATATTTCATTAAAGATAATTATAACTGATATTAATAATGGCAACGTTTAAAGTCTCTTCTGCCTTGTCAGATTTTTTTAGTGAGCAATTTTGTATCGCCTTTCTGCTGCTGAGTATTATAGTTAGCCCTTCTTACAAGGTTCTTCAGTGCTGCTGAAATTTGAAAGGCTACATCAGAATGAGTGAATAAGGCTTTTTTTGCTACCTGCTGTGTTTATTTTTGCCTGATTTGTAGCCCATGGCCTTACATAATATATTAGGAGAGCTGACTTGCATGTGGAGTCACTAGGCCAGCAGATCAGACAAAATAATGGAAACACAACCCAAAATTAAGCTTGCCATTTGTTTATTAAACCATCCTCAAGTTTCTTATTTTAGAGTTTATAGTAGTTCTCATTTCATTCATTCCATACTGTCTAAAAGATCTCTTAAGACCACGCGTCTACTGAATGGATAAAATTTCAGCCCACTCTTTTCTGCATCCTGTTTCAAACACCTGACTGAGAGATCTGAGGCTGACCAGTTTTGCATGTGTTCCCTAATCTCTGAATTTATCTTTTAATGCAGATTATCTCATTCAAAACCCTGCAAAACACAATGTTCACACCGTGCCTGACAGGCTGAGCTGAAAGGAGAGGCGACCTAAATAGAAGGATAAAAATCGTTTATCCTAATCGGAAATGTATAAATAAGACTTGCAGATCCACACAGCTACCTCTGTAATGTGTGTCTTGCTGACACCTGCCCTTTTTCATTTTGGTCTAAAGTCACATTTGTTCACAAGAAGATCCATGAGATCTCAGGAGAGACAGGGTTGCTGGTCAGAACTCTGGTTTGTGAGCGCAATCTGAAAATGTATGTGGTGTTTTGTTCTGGGCAAATCTTGTAGTGTGTGTACTTTGATGGCTAAAGGACAAATTAAGAGACATATAATCTGTGGAATCTGTCATTTTATGTGACTTTCACATAGTGTAGCAGAGTTGTCAAACTTTTATACTGCAAATATGCAGCTGTGAACTACGTAGGATTCCTTTGTACTGAACCTTGAAGTTTATATGTAAGCTGGAACAGGATAATGTTAAGAACAGAATATGATTATTCTACAGAAAATATTTAAATTGTTGCACAGACTGTAAACCAATAGTTCTGACAGCATGTCATCCCTTTATGAAGTGTATTAATTGGGTGATATTACTCCCAGATTTAATTCAAGGTTTTCAATGTGTGAAGTAACTCTCAAATGTGCAAATGTGACGTTTTTAAGTGACATGCTGATATGGCGATTTATTCAAACGTTCCTATGATCAGACCAATAAATACCACCCCCTTTTACGTTCCTCTTCTTAGCTATTAAAGAAGCAATAATCTGCTGTGCTCCTAAGAATGTTGCTCAAGACGTCTGCCAGTGCTTTTTGTCTCTTTCATTAGATGACTGTCAATTAGGAAAAAGGTAATATTTCACATTATTGTCAAGATAAGCCATCAAATATTCATGGGAATAGTTAATGTATTTGTCATTGTGTCAACAAGTCTATTGACATTTTTCTTTATTAAATGTTTTCAGGTCCTCAGATGGTGGGGGGGTTGAGTAATTAGGCTGAGCTTTATTGTTTTCCCTACCTCAGCCATGTCTTAATCAGCCGAGTTTGTGCCAATTTGAATACAGTAATATGTTTGTGACAAATAATTAACAGAGGAAATCTTGTATCCTTTGGCTCCTTTCATCAAGGAGTTCATCAGTTTTGGAAGAATGTGTGTTTGGTTGGTGCGCTCACTTTGGTCGGAGCATTTCTGGAGCATTTCACCAAACCTGTTTGTGTCCACTGGGTGGCAGAAGTGGGTTGAGGATGTGTTGGAGATGTATGGAATGAACTGTGAGTCTGAGGCATAGGCTTTGGGCATTGCAGAACCTCATCTTTGTCTTAACTTCCAGGAGAACCAGACGTTCTGCACTTTTTCAGCAAAGTCTCCTTTCCTAATGGCTAGTAAGCGAAGTGGCCAATGCTAATGACTTAAAAGAGTGTCTCCATATACTAATGTTTAGGATCAGTATGCTGTTAGTCCAGTGCTGTATCAAAGGGTTCAGAACTGATGTGTGCATATAACTTATAACTCTATTTCCTGCTTGGCTAGAGATTTCTCTTTTTTTTTTTTTTCCCCCTCGGACATGGCAGGCGGGGGTGTCACTGTGGCCCCTTCGGAGAGTGTCCTGTCCACACTCTCTCTCCTCTCCTCTCCTCTCCTCTCCTCCCCTCTTCCTCTCCTCAGGTTGTAGCCGGTGTCACTGTAATGACTACTGTCAATGTCAGCCTCTCTTCTGAGGCGGCCGCAGATGACCGGGCTGGAAAATTAGCTTGTCGCATCGGCTTTGAATTGAATTGACCTGATTGTACCTTCCGCACATGTTGAGAAAGGAGACTGACAAGCCCCTCACCAGTCCCCGTTATTTTGCCCCCACCTTTCCCACCCGCATGCCTCTTGTCTACCCCCCACCCCCCCATTTGCATGGGCTGGAAAGGCTAGGCCCTCTGTCTCCTGGAATTGGGGAATCTTTTTATATATATATATGTATTTTCTCCTGTGAAGAGGGATAGGCTGTTGTCAACGGCGACTGCCCTCTGAGGCGTATCTGAGTGCCTTTCCTGTCCGCAGGGGACCAATGATCGCTGTGCCGTCCTCACCGGGGCTGTGTATGTGTGCGAATGTGTGTGGGGGAGGTGGACCTCATAAGGTGACCCCCAGTATGCAGCGAATGCAAAGTAACCTTGGTGTGCTGCACCTGCCGCCGTTGATGAGAAATGAATAGGGTCCCTGCGGTACTCTCGCTCCACCCCCAACCCCCCCACCCCCACTCTGTATCTCGCAAGATAGTTTGCCCTTCTTGGTGTAGCGAGTGAAATGAGGGTTTGTCACATAGCGCACATCTACATCATCTGCATTTTTGTTTTTGTCTCGTTTTGGATCAATGAGATAATGTTTTGGAATGTTTTAACCCATAGAAGCTGCACTTATTGCAAGTGTTAACAAAAGCTTGGCGTGAAATATTTTTAACACGCCTTAGAACGAGCAGAGGAATTCTGTGGAAAGTGAAGATTCTAAACTTTCAGACCATCCCAAGTAGAAGGTTTGGAGTTTGAAATGCTTGTTTTGCAGACAGAAAAAACCTCCTTTGTCACTTTGGCTTCATATTTGATCGGTTCGATGTGACAAATAGGAAAAACAGCAAAGTATAGATGCAAACCTGTCAATACAGACTGAAAACAAACAAATGTAATTATCTGTCTAATAATCATGTAGTTATAATTACATTTGAACTAGATGACGATAAAGTTGTTGTCTTTTAAGGGTCGAAAATCCTGAAGCGAAAGATGGACCATTAGTGATGCCACCCGTTTATAAAATTGAGGAAAGAATCAATGCAGATTGAACTGTAAAATACAGATGGAACAGCGTTCAGGATAGGGTAAGGACCCCAAAAACCCTCTGAGGGCCCAGAGCCTTCCTTATGCAGACCAGCAGCCAATTAGCTGTTTCCCGTTGGCTCGTTAAAGAAATCTGGTGCTCGACGTGAGGGCTTTTGTTTTTTAATTGATTTACAGGATACCCCCCCTCAGTTCCTCTCCCAGCCACCACACGTGGTTCCAGTGTGGGCTGCTGTAGCACATGATGAATTACCTCTCTCTGGTGATGCTAATGCATCAAGAGCTCTAGCCACAGAAGACCCCCTCTCTTTCTTTCTTTCTCTCCAAAAACTCCACCCTCATCAGCTGCACCACCCACTACCACCTCAGGACCCCCCTCCTTGCATGTCGCATTTTTCATGTGTTGTTTTTCTTCCTGACTGAGGCTTTGGATGGATCTGAGTCTTGGATGTTTCTTCAGGTCGGGCAGAAGTGGCCCCTGAAGAGGTCTGCACCATTTCCCCAGAGCTTTTTGGCTCCGTCCAACTAATTATGGCCTTAATTGAATCTATTAACGTGTCCAGGTGCTCCAAAGTTGCTGATCTCAGTGGGCTGAAGATGCTGTTAATTCCTCTTTAACCCCTTAAATCCTAAAGGCCTGTATGCTGGCATACACTTTATTTCCTCACTAGCATATTAGTTTCAAAGTTACAGAATACTGAGTGTTACGTTTGATACAATATGGTTAATAGCTTGCTCCCTGAATGAAGACCATAAGTGATTTAGGTTTGGATCAGCCAGTAAAGCATGATGAGAAATCAGCTCTCTGAAGATTTTGGCCCTTATTTCCGTCAAGGTTCTAATGCGCTTTATTTATTATTTATTTATTTTTGGACATGAAGCTGTGCACAGCCCCTTCACTCAAACCCAGGCCCTTGCATTCTCAGTTGCTGGCTTTACACACTGCTTATCTTTTAATGGTTGTCTATCAGAGGCTTGTGAGCACCAATTTAAAGCTGGTCTGTGGATGGACCAGTCCTTCAACATCTACTTGAAGGAGAAAGGAGGGGGGGGGGGGGTTAGGCCTGCATCAGTTATTCACCAAAGATGATTAGTTAAGACCACGGCATAATTTTTGCATGTGACATATGAACATTATTTAAGCAACAGAGGGAATGTGATGTTATTTGTGACAACACACAACTGTTCTGTAAAATGAAAGAAGAAAAATTAAAAGCCCTGAAGTTTTTGAATAAAAATGCACACCCGTTTGTGTTATGGATAGATCCAAAAATCTCCCTTAATATCTATAAAAGTTGGCCAAATTAAATGCCACTTTGCTTTTCACATCCCATTTGGTTTTCTGAACTGTATTCTGTTCATTTCTGACTAAGAACAGTTTATTTAGTTGTTTAGCCATCAAAGATGCCAACTTAAAAATTCTAAATATGTTGCATGCCTGCTGTTACTCTTTTCTTCAGAATCTGACCAAATGTACTAATTTTTATGCTTGTAGGGTAAACTAAAAAACTTGCATTTTGCTTTGTTATAAATTGGATCAAACCCTTTTTAAGCATTTACTATTTTTAAAGCAATGTAATGAAATCACATTGACTTTTGTCTTAAACATCAAATCATTTTGTTGTACATTATTCTTATGGCACAACAATTCTGACAAATTGCAGTGCACAACAGGAAGCGTAGATGGCGATATGACCTTTTGTGAATTTGCTTGCCACTTTTTCTTAAAGGCATCACTTCAAATAGTGACGAAGCAAAGTGAGAGCAACCAGCAGAATCCCTAAAAAATTCTGTTAAGTTAAAGTACAGTTATTAGAAGCCATAATTAAATAGTCAAATACAAATAATATTTACTTCATTAACTATAGCCTTCATGCATATGTCTTTTTGAAGTTGTTCATCTCTTTCTGTTGTTACCACTTACCTCAGTATTTAGTCCTGGGCTGTCATCGTTCATCTGCACCTGAGTGTTATAGTCTGACTGGCGAGTGCAGGCTGAAGGAGCCGCCGGAGAGGCTGCAGGCAGGGTCAGGAGGGGCAGCGGAGAAAGCAGGGCGTATCTGCAGTTAGATTCTAGCTTGATCCCCTGTAGGCCTGAATCAGCATCAAGCCTGGGCCTGCCTGCTACAGTACCACTGCACCGGGCCACGGGCAAAACCGAGACATGACCACACGCTTACCTTTAGCACAGCACTCTCACTCTCTGCGCGCGTGTGTGTGTGGCAGTAAGAGGTAGTACAGGACTCAATTAGTGTCAGTGTAATTGATTAATGGGAAGAGACATGGAAGGTAAAAGTTAGCTACCACCTCTGAGTGGTTTCATTTCATGCTTATCCTACTCTGTTTGAGTGTATCTAATTATACTGTTTGATATGCGCATGGATCTCCTCCTCCCAAAAGGTGGGAAAATAAGAAAAAAAAAAACGGTATTCTGACATCTGTATTAAACTCTGGTTTTCCATCCAAAGCTGATTACTACTTCAGGTCATTTTCACATTAGATCAGATTGCTTGTTTTTCTGAGGTTTAGTACAATATAGTAGGCTTTTATTTGTTTCCCCACCACAAGTACTGCTGCTGTTACTGCTAATACTACTTTTTTATGTTTTCTATATTGTTGCATGATGTTGCCTAATAATATTAATAGCGAGTGCTATAGAGAAATAACAAATACCTAATATTCTAGGCATTTGGTAGTCTGTATAAATTCTAACTAACCTCTGTAGGACAGCTTGATCCTTTGGTCAGTTTGACATAATGATCATTTGATTAATGCTGATGATTTATTTTTTTTGTGCATAAACATAAAGTGATGAATTGCTTTTTCGCTCCCACTGAGACTGTGGTGGTGTGTGTAGCTCCTCAGCGTGGAGCACAGGGCTTCATTTAGTAGGACGAGGAGAGCCACACACACAGCCTTGGGAGCACCTGGGTGGGGAGAAGTGCTGCATGGCTCTTTCACATTCATACCTCCATCTATTTTTATGACTCATTTTGCATGTTCAGGACAGTGCTTCAGTCTGGCCGAGTTAGACCCCGGCATTCTTTGCTCCTTATACCACCACCCCCCATTTGCAAGAACGGAGGGTTTTTTTTACCCCCTCCATGACACCCGCTGCAAATGAGCCCTTGGAGGGAGTTGGTCTGTTCCTTTAAATGTAGATTTCTGTGGCACCAGTGGCTCTCTGTCACCCAAATTGATGAAGCAGATTTATGACGGCTGCTGGGCACAACAAATTAAGTTGACAGTGATGTATGGGGGGCTAATGCCACGATGATCCCTCAGTACCACCACTGGACGCTTCTACCTTCTCTTCGCTCTTGTTAGGATCTGTTAGGCAGCCACATAATGAAATTCCACTGACTGATTTGTGTGTGTGTGTGTTTTTCCCTTTCCTCTCTCTCTCTCTCTCTCTCTCTCTCTCCATCCCCCTCATTTTATCCCTCTTTTCTTTTCTTTCTCCTCGCCTCCATCCTTTCTGCTCGTCACCTTCGATCCCCAGACTCATCCTAACGCCAGCAAACTGCCCCTGAAGGATGCTTTCACCTTTGACGACTACAGGTTGGTCAGAATGTCCTACACGTCCTGAATTGGAACTTCTCTTCTTTGAGGAAGAGGGAGGAAAGAGAAAAAAAACTGTTAGGTGGTTGTGAGGGTATGAAATGGCCTCTTAAAACGAGGCGTTTGTTCTCATTGTTCTTTCATTAGCACCAAATTATCTGTAAGGGAATTATTTATCATTGGTCCCCTTTTATCTTCGGATTGTTGAGCATGATGCAAGTCTTTGCTCCCGCTGGGCAATGTGTGAAAGGAATGAATAGGATCTTGTCATAGTTAATGTTTCAGCTTTCAGTGGCCTCAAGATTTTCAGATTTTTATTAATTGTAACAGTATTGTTTGTAGAGGTAAGATGAAATATTCTGCTCTCTGTGGTTGTGCAATAGCTTTTCTAAAGCCTTAGTTACACCTGAAAGAGTAAAAGAGATTACATACTACTGAAGTTACTTCTTTAAACATCTCAGCATCGTCGTCTTTTGTCATCTTTTGATCATCTTTGATCATTTTTAGTGGTTTTATAGGTGTCTTACTCTCAGCAGTCAAGTAATTTAACCCTTTAAGCTGCAAGGATATGCATGTTGCCGTGTTATATAATCTTCGGTCTTGTTCATAGCAGTTACTGAATTATAAGGCTGAAGATCAGGGCTGCCCAAAGTGTGGCCTGCATGTGAAAGGTAGCCAGGGAGAATTTCTTTTTTTTTTGTTGGCCTTTAGCCTGCCACAGACATAGCATTTTGGACCACCAAGAGGAAAAAGTGTGGGCTCCCCACCTAAGCCTGTAGTATAAGGAGTTAATTCAGGGATGACTAAAAACATTTGGAGCTGGATTAGTTTTTACCATATGAGGGTCTGTAAATTGCAAGAAATTTAATTGGCTCGAATGGAGGGATCATTTTCATATCAGTGTTACACCACAGGACACTCTCAATAACAATAAAATCTAGACCCACTGCAGGCCCACTCATCCTAGATTAAAATCACTCGCAATTAATGGCAGACTGTAAAAATGGATCTTTCTGGTAGAGCTAAACAATTCATCTGTTTTTATTCCAGTTTTCAAATTGCAAGAACAGCAATTTAAATTATGTCTTATGTTGTTTGGCATTGTCTTTTCTGATCCTGAACATGATTACACAGTGAATGGACAGTCGGGTACACTGTGCTCCACATTCCAGATCCAAGTCCAAAAGAAGAATGTATTGGTCTGCGTGGTGATAAAGGCCTGTGGCCTGTCGCATACAATTTGAACAATATACCTTATGTTTAATGCTTAATTGATTCATTTAAAGCTGTACATTTAAGTCTTAAGTACATTTGAGTACATTTACAGCATTTGCAACTGTCAAAGACGTGTTGAAACTTTGGATCTGAAACTCGCACAGCTCCTTTAAGAAAAGAGCAAAATCCAAAATTCACCAATCCAAACTAATGATTGGTCAGAAAACTTGCATTTAGAAGTTTCCCCCAAATCATTCAGTGATGCTTGCAAGTTGTCAATTAAAAAAAAGATTTATAGATTATACCATTAGATAACTAAAACGAAGCATCAGGCCTTTACTCACAGAAAATGCTCTGTTAATGACTGGAAAGAAATTGGAAAGAGGAAAAATACGAAAACAGTCCTATTTTTAAATTTGTGTCTTCATTGTATTTTAAATTACTGTTTTTTGGAGGCTTTTTTTGTGAAAGAGTTTAACTGAAATTTTGTAGTCTAAATTCCCAGTGTTCTTCCTTTGTTATAGTACAGTTTTTACTTTTCAGGATTTTCATAAAACTCTGTGAAACACAGACTTTAAATAAATAATTCTTTAAAAATCCTGAAATATCAACGTGGGCAAGGTACATTTTAAGAAAAAGTCAGCATCAGAAAAAAAGTGTATTGTGTCATCTCTAATATAAACCATAGCTCAGGTAAAAATAATCCAGTTGGAAAAGAGTAGTAATGTTGATGCATTTAAATGCACTTTGTATCTAAGGTGGGCTGTTTCATCTGTGATGACCCGTCAGAACCAGATCCCTACTGAGGATGGCAGCCGGGTCACCCTGGCTCTAATTCCATTGTGGGACATGTGCAACCACACCAATGGACTGGTGAGTCCCGATACACACTCCAGGACGTAACAGTGTTCATTTCCAGTTCGCTTCCATTCCCAGGTGTTTTTGTCAGTGGGATGTGCGAACAAGCTGTTTCTAAGAAAACCTCCAAATAATGTTGTTTTCAGTCGATTGTACCGGCATCTCAGGGGATATTTTTACATTTATTTGAATAATTTGTCTTTGATTGCATTCAGTGCCTCATGCCACAGAGCAATATATCGCTTTCTTTCATTTGTGCGGGAAACGCATTTGTATCCTGCAATGAATTTTCGTTTTGAATTGTCATATGTTCTGAAAATGGGAGTCATTAAGATGCTTAATGAAATGGCTTCCTGTTATTCCCCTGGTTTTGGTTTAATAAAAATGCATTGTTTCTGTAATAGTTTTGTTTATTACGAAGTTGTGACAATTTAGCCAGGCTTTATTAAATTGTATTAATTTCTTTACATTTTCAGTGATTTGATTTTGGAGTTTTATATTTGTTTGTACATGATGCACTTGTGTGGTGGGTTATATCCTGAAACATATTTAAGCATCTTAATCTGTTTGCTTTTTCCCTCTGGTAATATGTGGCATGATAAAAACTGCCTTGTATTTTTTGTGCAGAAGGTTATTTAATTGAACATTTAACATTTTTAAAGGTTTTCCATTCACTGACTCTGTGTAAGAATATAAAAAGAACAGTCTTCTCTCAATACCGTATGTTGTTACTATGGAATAAATACACCCGATCTCAATGTTTTCTTTCAGATTACGACTGGATACAACCTAGAAGATGACAGATGTGAATGTGTTGCTCTGCAGGACTATAAAGAGAACGAGCAGGTGAGCACTGCATCATGACGTTCTGAATGTCACTCTGAGCGCTTTCCTTGCTGTGATTAGCACATTTCAGCTCAGTCTCACGTAACTTTGTTTCAGTTCATGCTCATGATATCAGTGATGAAGACTGACATGATCAGTGAATGATCAACAGGTGCACTACCGTTCCAGTTTTCAATCACTAATGAATATCATGTTAATAAGTCTTATTCAGTTAGAACTCGTACAAGGCAGATTTAAATAACAAGATGGCACTGGAAGGTATTCAAACAGGTTTTATATTAGCATTTATTCAACATTAACAATCAGTCATGTACTGAAATTATTACAGTTAGGTGTTTTCAGTTATAATATCATATACAGCTCTGTCCTTCATTATTGCCACACTTAAACTGTCTTTTTTCTGCTTCCTGCAGTTGTAGAGTAGTAACACTATGCATTCTTAAGAATTGTTACAAAAAATGAATGAAGAAACACTTTTGGTCCACTTTTGATGAAAAAACACTCTTCTGTGGTAAGGGGTAATCACTGCTGGCCAGTGTCCAACATGGTTTTGTCATTTCTACTTCTCTATTAATAGCCAGCATCAGTAGGTGTGTTAGAGTAGGCGAGTTAAAAACTGGACACTGTCAGTTTGCGACAGAAATTGATGACCCTTATTCTATGCATCGCTCCAAAACCCCTTTGGCACCTTTATGTAAAAAAAAAAAAAAAAAGTTTCTGAATAATTTTATTCATTTTCCTGCAAGTAATTTATTCCATATTACTGAAAGCAGTGATTCCAAGATTATGTACAGTGCTGTTCAGTCTTCCTTTTTCGGTTTCCGATTACATGCTCCTGCATCATTTCTCCCTGTGATGCGTTTATCAGCCATTGGCCATTACAGAGGCCCGTGGGTAATATCAGAGCGGAGGCATGCAGCTCCAGCCATAGGGAGAGAGGATCGAGAGGCACGGGTTGACAGACCAGGTAGAACCCTAACCCCAGCCCCACCCCCCCACAGCAGAATGCGAATTATTTGATAAGATTCGGGGAGACAGCCAGTGGAAGAAAGACTGTGGAGGCCGCCGTGTGGGACGGGGGTAGGGGGGGAGCTTCGGGAGAGTCTCTCTGTGCCAAGCTGTTTGATCCCTGATTCCTGCCGCAGATATCGCATGGGGCCCCAAACTCGTAGCAGTGGCTGAAATCCTCTCTCTCTCTCTCTCTCTCACTTTCTAACTCTCTCTCTTTCTCACTTTCTCTCTCTCTTCTCTCTTTCTTTATCTGACCCTCTCTCGACTCACTCTGCTCTGCACTATCTGTAAATGTTATACAGAGAAGGGGGACGTGAGTGGGGTGTGGAAAGGGAGACAAGCACAGCTCCAGAATGATTTTCACGATTCCTAATCACCAAATTTAGCAATCTATGGCATAAAATTATGGAACTGACTAAATGTATAAGAATCACAAAATAGTAGTGCCACATTTCGAAAACAAGATAAGAAAAAAAATATTGTGAGAATACCAAAATGTGAAGCCAGTGTTGTGAATTGGATCATGGGCACAGTGTATCATTACAAGCATATTTATCATGATTTTGTTTGCTTATTTGTTCAGTTTAACGCCTTGTGTCCATATCTAGGCACAGCAATGTTTTCACTACCTGATTTCAGAATTTAAACCCCTCAGGCCTGTGTTCATGTCAGAAATCTGCATATAGTGGAAGTTCTCATGTCAATCGCAATGATTGTGTCGTTGTTGGTTTGTGTTAACTTTTTATTTTGAAAACCAACCAGGCTTATTTTGATTAAGACGATTCAAAATTTGAAAATATAGTGCTGTCTTAAAGACAAAACCCATGCATGGGAGCACTCATCTGCAGTCAGGGTGTAACCGTTCCAAATTTCAGTTAAATTCGAAGCCTTAAATTTTATTAGTACAGCAAAAGTCGTATCCGCCTTACATACTTCTGTACTTATGATCAGTGGTAATGTTAAGTGTTTGCTCTATGTACACAGCTAATGTGCACTAGACGTGTAACGATCCGATATTTTCAGGTTTGATAAGACTTAGAATTCTGAGGTCAAGATTCAATTTGATTTTCAGGTAAAAATGTTGAATGATTTTACAGAGATTTAGTTATACATTACACACATTAGTTTGGTGTAAATTAGCGAAAATTCTCCAGTATAACTTTTTTTTTTTTCTTTTGAGTCTTTTGAGCGTGGCTGTGTACTTAACATAAGCTCATGAAAAAACAGAGTTTGTGCTTTTAACAAAGAATTTGGGAAAGAAAAGCATAACAATCATTATTTGGGTAACCCCTGCTCTTCATACCAAGAAAGGCACCTTGGTAAAAATGAAGATCATTTTTTGAGCTAAATGAACATAAAAGATGAGCAAAGAGCTGTTTTATGTTAAAACATTTGCAGGTTAAAAATATAAGAACTGAATTTTAAAAGGAGGCAATGTAGACTCACTCCTGTCTCACAGTTCAACCCAGTTTAACTTTTATATTTTCTTATGACCTTTTAATTTTAGATCTACATATTCTATGGTACACGATCCAACGCAGAGTTTGTCATCCATAATGGCTTCTTTTTTGAGGACAACGCACACGACCGGGTGAAGATTAAACTGGGTGTCAGTAAGAGCGAGAGGCTGTATGCCATGAAGGCAGAGGTGTTGGCCCGTGCTGGAATCCCTGCGTAAGTCATTATGATTGTTTAGGCCTTTCCTGGGCTCTATTTATAACTTAGTATCAGATAAGAGGTGTTTTCCCTTGTATTTTTAAAATGAGCTCCTGTAAAATCTCTATTTTTAACAAGCAACACTTTTTGGACTAGTTTTGCAGGGTTAGTTACTTTCATATTTCTGTTTTTTCCAACCTTTTATTACCTTTCTCAGGTTTGACCACAATGTTGCTCTTATCACACAAGTGTATAATAGCTGTAGTATGTTTTAGCATAATTTGATGAAGTGGATGATTTAACAACTGTGGTTAAATTGTCTTAGTAGGGGTAATTGAATCAGGCTAAATATAGGTGATATAGATACATCAAAAATGCCTGGATCAGGTCCAGTGCATCCAACATGTTCAGAGCAAATCGGGACATTTTTAGTTAAAATCAGTATGGAAGACCTGGTTCCAGTTACTATAAAAGTAGGAATGAACTACAGAAATGTATGAATGTATAAAGTTTATAGATGACCCAGTTTAGAGATGACATTTTAGTTTTATTCCGACTGCCATGTTCTTTCAAGTTTGTTTTTGAGTCTTGTGCTAAATTTTCTTAATTTCCCCCAAAAACATGCAGACCATTGCTCTCAGTGGGTGCTGTCATGTCAAGTAATCTGGTGGTGAATTTAGTGTTTACAAATCTTGTTTAAGCGTCTTCTTTTTGAGTTCAAACGTCAGATCATGTTTGGGCAGTTCTGACAGCAGTTGTTTTTGTTCTCATTGTGAAGGGTTAATCTCGTATTGGTTCTGTTCTTTATGAAGCACAGGGCATGGGGTAATTGAATTGCTCTGCAGCAAAACCTCTGTAATGTATTTGTAGAGTAATATTGTCGACTCAATCGCCCATGTATTGTCTCATTGATCAATAGCCTGAAATTCATGAAAACCGTCACCCGTCCAAAATTACCTTTTTGATTCAGCGCGAGCGATCGCTCTCCTTTTCATCCAGTGTCAACACCAGACAGGAAAATGCCATGGATATGCTCCAATAATTAAACAGTAAATTATAAATGATTGAGTGTGTTTTTAAAAATGCATCGGGTTCAGTGGCCTCTCATCACTTCAGATCAATCAGTTGTCGTTGGAGGGGAGCTGCTGTGTGCTCTGTTATGGGTAGGAGGCTTCCATTAGCTCCTGCCTGCACCAACCTGCTGGAGTTAATTAGGGTTTAATTTGAGGGTGGGGAGGAAGGGGGGGGTGGTAAAAGGCCCTCACTGTAAAGCCTCCCTTTGAACCTTTTTCTGGTCCTTTGACTGTGCAGGTCCAGTGTCTTTGCCTTGCACTGCGGTGAGCCGCCCATATCTGCCCAGCTCCTGGCCTTTCTGCGGGTCTTCTGTATGACGGAAGGTGAGAGTCTGAGTAAGCTTTTATTTTGCAAAGTTACCAATAGGTCTTTTAAAAAAATATCCTGAGGGATAGGGCCGATTATGGCATCTGGACCAGTGTACTGGTACTGGTGTTTGTCAGTGATATGGATGCTTAGTATTACTTGAACTAATCCCAAACTAACATTTCAGTTTATCGAGTCTTTCAGTCTTTTAAGGACTAAAAATGTTTTGGTTAAAGCCTATGGTGATTAGACATCAGAAGACTAGTCCTAGGTGCTGTACAAACCAGCTCACACACTGCTTTATCACACAAGGTCACACTAGATCAGTAACTGCAGCTGCACTATAGTGTGAACCTGACCAGAAAAATGTGTGCACACCATGTCAAAAACCAAGTGCCAATAAGCAAATGCTAGTCTGCTTTTCCAGTTACATCCTCATTGAGTCTTTAGTGCATCATTGTTTTCAAAGTTTCAGTTTGATGAGGAGAAAGGAACAGTCCAAAACTATGTCAGAGCTGTAAAACATTTTTTAGAGTAATTAATGCCAACTCGGACATCACTAAGTTCCATAATTTTGTGACACAGTTACTGTGATAATGAATTTTCTCATGGCTGCCACTGTCAATTCACTAATATTCACAGAAAGAGGAGCTTGTGGTTGGCTACTTTCACACATTTACAGATGAGAATGTGTGAAATTAGCTTGCAAAGTTGCTGATGGCCATTTGAGCAGTCAAAAGCTAATATCAGTGGTGAAGACATTGCCACAGTGAAAACATCAAGTCACACAAGCTCTAGTCTCAGTCCGTCCCAGCAGCCATGGGCCACAGCCTCCCTGTAGCTGCCTGCAGGCTCCCTGGCTGACAGGAAGGAGCTGCGTCTCCTTTTTTTTCTGCAGCAGATACCTACACACAGCTAGAGAAGCTGGAAAAGAGGCTGAGCAGACGTCCCTTATGTGTTTTAACTGATCAAGATAGTCACATGGCTGTGTGGAAGGAGCGATCCAAAGGCAGTGAAATATTCATTGACACATATGCAGAATGAGTTTGTGTCATAAATCCCATGAAGCAAGGCCATGCCCTCTGGCAAAGACCTCTTATGGGTGAGCCCATATATTATTCAGGTTTTGTATGTAAATTTTTAAGTACGTGCAGCCGCTGTGGTAGAGGTTCACTTTTTTACACAGTTGACATGATTCAGTGCACTACACATATCAAGCACATTTATGCAGCCATTGCATCTCGTTAGCTGGGATGTAATTATACCTTACGTAATGCCTCATCACTAGTTACACCTGTTACCTCACTATCACACACTAGTGCCCCCTCCCCGTCTCTCACTCTCTTTGACATGGTTGTTTTTATGCATTGTCAGAATGTGGAGTCATGGCTCATATTTATTATGCATATTGTTGCTGTTGTTTCTAAGGGGGGGGGGGGTCAGTTTTTTCCACATAATTTGAAAATCCTAGACGCCACTTATTCCGTCTCAGCATTTAATGGTTACTTTTTAATCTTTTTACATTAACTTCAAGTTTAGAGCGTTTCCTTCTTTTGTACAGTTTGGTTTTAACAGCAACCATCTGTAAGTGCCTATGCACCAGTCAGCCATAACATTAAAATCATCTGCCTTGTATTGTGTAGGCACCCCTTATGCTGCCTAAAGCAGCCTTCAGTTGTCAATGCTTAGTGCCAGATACTACAGCACACCTTCAGATGTCTTGTGGAGCCCAGTATGTATCAGCAGACCCTTTAAGTAAGGTTCCTGAAAGTTGCAAATTGGGACCTCTAGGGATTAAACTAGTTTGTACATCTCCGAGATGCTCGATCAGTTTGAGATCTGGGGAAATTGGAGGCCAAGGTACACCTTGAAGTGTCATGTTCCTCAAATCACTTCTAATTTCTGCTGTGTGACAGAGCACATTATACAGCTGAAGGGAATACCATACCTATGAAGGGCAGTACTTGGTCTGCAGCAATGCTTATATATGTAGTGAAATAACATCCACATGAAGGCCACAGAGTATTGCGCAGATTCTCACACTGTTTCTGCCGGCTTGCCCTCTTCCCAAAGTGCATCGTGATGCCATCTCTTCCGTATAGAAGTGATGCATACACACCGTCATGGGTGGTTCATCAGACCAGGCAGTCTTTTTTTCATTGCTTCACTGTCCAGCTCATGTCCATTGTTAGTGCTTTTGGTGGTGTCCAGGGGTCGGCCTGGGGACCAATCTACAGCTACGCAGCCCCACAGCAAGCTGTGATGTGTTCTGACACCTATATTATAGCTAGAATTAACTTTTTCAGCAATTGGTGCTATATTCTGTAGGATCGTAAGAGGCTGGTTAGCCTTCACTATGACCCATAGGGGTGGTAGTAACCTAGTGGTTAAAAAAACTTGCCTGTGAACCCGATGACCACAAAGTTGCAGGTTCAAACCCCCCACTTTCTACCATTGTGTGCTTGAGCAAGACACTTAAACCGCAGCTACTCCGGGGAAAAGTCCCTCTAACTATTGACTGTAAGTCATCAAATGCCCCTTTTACATAATTTACCCTGTCGGCAGTTCACCTGTCGTCCTTCCTTGGACCTAGGTACTAACAACTGCTGGGACCGCCCAATGAGACCTGTCATTTTAAACATGCTCTGATCCAGTTGTCTAGCCATCATAATGTGGCCCTTGGCCATTTTTCCAGCTTCCTACTTATCAACTTCAAGAACTGACTGTTCACTTGTAGTATTCAGTAGTATTCGCCTCACAGGACAGTTGTATTTTTGTTATGGCTGATCAGTGTATGTAAAATAGGTATAAAACTTTTTTGCTGAGGTGTTTAGCTTTTGTGAAAACTTCTGAAACTTCTGAAAACCTCATACACATCTAACACACATCTAAACTGACCACAGAGGAACTGAAGGACTACCTGGTGGGTGACCATGCGATCAACAAGATCTTCACCCTGGGTAACACAGAGTTCCCGGTCAGCTGGGAGAATGAGATCAAGCTGTGGACCTTTCTCGAGACAAGAGCCACTCTGCTCCTCAAGACATATAAAACCACATCAGAGGTACGGCAGTAGTAATTCAACCCCAAATTCCTCCATGAAGTCTGCCAGCAATTGTTCCCTCATCCTGCCAGGCCATGAAATCTGTGAATTGTGAAATGTAAACGACAACAGTTTTGTGAACAAAACTATTTAATGGGATATAACCATTCTCTATTTGTAAGCTATATTAGTCTTGGAACTCCAGGGCAAAAAAGTAAGAAGCCGAACCAAATAATGTGTTGGATAAGTGGCTACATGAATGTATAAAAAGTTTACTTTTTTGCTGAATTACTGCTTTAATGTTTAGTGTTTTAACTTGGCTAATGAATGGAAGCTAGTAGCCAGCAGATAATGCCAACAACATTAGTATATTTGACTCACTCTTTAAAGCCTGTGTTTATCTGGTTAAGGAGGACCGCTCCATCCTGCAGAAGCCTGACCTGTCCCTGCACTCCCGTATTGCCATCAAACTACGACTTGCAGAGAAGGAGATTCTGGAACGGGCCGTGGCCAGCGGACGGGCCAAGCGCCTACACTTCCAGAAGCAGTTGGAGGAGGGAGCTCCGCTGCCCCTGTATGAGGAGAGCGATATTGCACTGCTGGAGAACGCAGATGCCAAGCTGCCCATCATTCTGCGCAAGCTGGATGAAGAGGATGAGCATGTGGAACCGGATCTGGACCCGTCCCGGGATAAGACCTTGCTGGAATCCACAGAGGTGCCACTTCTCAATGGGCAAGGCAAGGAAGTCAATGGCACTCTTGAAGGTACCCAGCCGGAGAAAGAGAAGGCGACTGCAAAGGAAAAAGAAGAGGCTTCCTCACACCACCCAGAGCCAAGCGCCCAGCGAACTGATGATGCGTCCAAAGATGAGGGAGAATAGTGACGTCTGGAGTTTGGTGCAATCGTGGTTCATGCTTCTTATTTATTTTTGTTTTAAGTGACTGACATAAATAGGAATGAAAGCAATCTAAACTAAAACAGCAGATTTCACAGTTTATTTATCCTTTATGGCTGTTTTTTTTGTTTTTGATGGTTTATTTTTTGTGTGTGCTGCAGCCTTTAGTTTTACTGGTAGGAATGGAGCTTTCTGAATAGAATGGTCTGCTGTTTTGTGTTTTGAGGTTTTAACAGTGCCATGCTTGTTTGTTTCATATCTTGTTTGAAGCAATTGGCTCATCCTGTATGGAAGAAGCCACTTGTGAAGAAGAACACTGAAAAACATGAACCGTACGTGATGTAACTCATGTTCAGGCCATCATTCAGTAGTTTTCTCATGGATCCAGTTTAACAGACCTTACAGAAGGGAAGTGTGTTTTTTCATTCAGTTTGTTCAGGACTTTGCCTAGTTGGCCTAGTTGGTCAGGGATGTTTCAGTTCTTTAAGTTTAAAACAGCCTGGATGAATTCACTTTGCCAGGAAAATGCTTGATGTGTCAGTGTGTTGCTAGACAATCATTTTTTGTTCTTTTTTTTTTTTGTTTTGGTTTTTTTTGTTTTTGTTTTTTTGCATTGATCTGTTTGGAGGAGCTTCCTTCTCCTATGTTGCTTTCTGCTAATATTACCTGTGGAGTACTGACATTTCCAAAAGGACATTTGCCCAAAAATAGATTGTTTTTGTTTTATTACACTTTGGGAACATTCAGTTTATTTTTCAAAGTGATGCCACCCCAGTTTCCTGTTTTGCTCTTTTGACATACTGTAATTGAACCTCAAGAGGGCAGGAAGGTATTGGTTACTCTGTGGTTACTGAGAAGTACTTTTGCTATGAATGTAGTTTGAAATGCATAGTCACTCAGTAGATTTGATACTTATGAGGACCCTCTCATGCTGGGGACGTTTTCGACTTCATTTGACTTCATCATTGAGATCTTTTAAAACATGTTTACATCCTAAGCCAAATCCGTTGTGGTTGCATCTCTAGACTCTGTGGTTATTTTCAAGCCTTAAACAGTGCGATTCTTAGTCTCGGTCTGTTTCCTGAGAAGGAAATATGCATTCAGTGTGCAGTCACTTACGGGACAGCATCAAAACGTCACATTTTAAAAAATACGTTATATTACTGTTATTCTCATCAATATTAAAAACAACTTAATTTACAGCACCTTCCATCTTTCAAAGTCAGCTAGACATGCTTACAATTTACGCAGTTATAACAAAACAATCCAAATGAGAATCTGAATGGGAAAAAAAATGAAAAGGAATAAAAATATATAGAAAAGTGTTCAAATCAATGAAACATGTTTGGAAATAAAATCATAACTAAAAGTAAAAAAAATTGTGAAGCATGATAAATTCCATAAAAAAAAAAATTATATATATATATATATATATATATGTATATGTATATGTATATATG
>JBBPCX010000001.1:50012579-50027229 GCA_037974365.1 Hydrocynus forskahlii
TATAGGTTTAGAACTTTTATTAATTGAAAATTGAAAATATTTAGGGGTAACCCATGAAACAATAAAAATGTGGCTTCTGGTCTTATATTGTGGAGAGTAAGCTAGCACCTCAGCTTAAAACTGCTGTTGAGCATTCGGAAATAGTAGTACATAAAGATGCAAATTCAGTAAAGCTTTAAAATGACAATGAAATGGTTACTCAAAAGAGGAACTAGTCTGTTTACTGAGGTTGACTTTATCATATAACATGATCAATGATCATGGTCCTTTCATGGTCATTTTTTTCCACCCAGTTCTGTTAAAAACTGAATGTAACTCTTGGTTGAATGTTTTCTTTAACGTAACTGAACGAGGTGTATCTGGTTTCAGGTTTCTTGGGTAATTCAGTCCAACAGGTTTGAAAGTGTTGTGCTTCATGCTTCTACTTCAGGAGACTGATTGCCCTTCTCAATGTTCTTGATGGTTTGTGTATAGTGTTTGAGAGCCTATAGCTTTAACTGCACTGTTTCTTTTTTTTTTCCAAAGCCTTTAACTTTTGCTATCTTGCCACAGACATGTTTTTAGTTGATTGCACACTGCCTGTGGTAGGGGTTCTTCAGGGGCAGCGGATTGTGCAGGAAAAAGCCTTGTCAGAAAAATGTCCACAACGAACAGTCCAGGATTAAAGTCCCCCATGGTTTTCACCTGAATTGTGTAAGGTGCTGTTCTTTCTCCAATATATGACCCATCCTATCACTAGAAGTTGCCTTTTTTTTTTAGATGACATAAGGCCAGCCTATTGTCTCCTTCCCTCAGAGAGAGGAAAAAAAGTTTTATCTAATGTATTTTTCCCTATTCTTTGCCCCCTTAGCCCCATTACGAATTTATAAAAGAAACATTATCTTGAATCATTTAATTCGGGGCAATTAAATTTTGAAATTCCATATTCATTATTCATGGACTTCAAGATAAAACCCCTTTAATCCTTGAATAGATTATTATAATGGGCAGTGGGGTGGGCAGTGGTAAACGGGGGCAGCGCTGCACTTGTCCGGTGTGGTTAGTATTCGTCGTGTCAGGGCTGAGAGAAGGAGCGTGAGGAGCTTCCTTGGCCTGGGACCACTGCACCAAAGTAATCTCACCCATGAATAATACACACTGCCTCTATTAATATACAATGGCTCGGAGTGCACTCGAGTGGAAACCTTATTGTCATGCACGTATTTACCAATATGTTTCAAATTCCTTGTCTGAGGACACAAGGTTGCCCCGGAGGTCAAGGGGTCGCTGTGCTATTTCTTTATCGATTATTACAGAGGCGATTTGAAGCCCATTCCGATCACTGACAGTTTAGAAGAGTTGACAGCCGAGTTAAAAGGGACTTTCCCTCTGTTCTGAGTTTTGAAAAGTGTTTCAGCTCATGGTACATTTATGCTGTGAATCAGTCCTGCATGTGGCCGTTGTCAGCTCTACATGTGCCCTGGATCTTCTGCAGTTCAGTTTGTCCAAAAGAACCAAGATCATTGCAATTTAGGCACTGTGCAATTTGTTTTTACACTATACACTATGGACTTCACTAGTGATTTATTTTAATTCTGCAAGTCAAACCTTAACAATTAGCACTAAACTTAGTAAGTTACAAGGTAATTCAGGTCATTGAACCTACAATCACATTGAAAATCAGAAATGTTTGTCTTAACTTTGTGCTACAAATTTGAAAATGTGAAACTTTCGACGCTTGCTCTACTTTCACTGTGGTTGCTGAGTGCAAGCGGTGCTTCATTCTTTCTTTCCACGTTTCACTAAACTTTTCTTTTGTCGTGGACCCCTCTATTAAGAGCCGTTGCTAATTACAGGTATAACGAACCGTGTGCAGAGTGATGTGCAGTCAGTATCTTAAATGCATCTCCAGTGACTGCTTATGATAAGATTTTGTTACTCGAGTGAAGGGTGCTGCATCTGTTGGAAAAAAATGATGTGGTTAATGAAGTGGCTTTTCTATGGTAATCCTTTTCTATAGAAAAGACTGGGGAGTGATGTGTGCTGCATGCTGCTTTTAAAACCAATTCGGCAAAGAAAAAAAAGAAAAAAAACATTCCGATACGGTGTGCTTGTCTCATCGCTCAGCGCTCTTCTGCACTGACAGCATAAGGCGGTCTAGATGGCCACATTGGTTTGAGCTGCTGGCGGTTGGAGCCTTCTAATGTTTGGTCCACTCTGAGTCTGAGAAGGTTGCTGTTCTTTAAATGAGTGCTATAATGTGCACAGCATATGTGGTTTCTCTACTCTGTCCGTTTAAAAAGGCTCAGACACACGGTTACATATATTTAGAGCATTTGAACTGTCTTGGCTCTTATTGACTGTTGTCTTTTTGAAGTGGTTGCTGCTGTGTGTTCATCCTCAGGCTTATCAGAGTCCTTTACATCACTGATGTCATGAAAAAAACCCTCAATTTCCAAAACAACTTTTCACAAGAGAAGCACAACAGCTTTTTTTTTTTTTACTGTTGCTGGCCTAATTATCACTTAATAGTAGTGTGTAAAGTTGCCGCCATCCTGTTTGAAAGCGGAGCTCCGTTTGGTACACTATGCAAATAGGACGCTTTCAATTTTTCTGTTTCCGTTTCGTTTCTTTCTATTTTTATGTTACAGTCTAGTGTGGCTTGACATCTCCCCTTAATATCAACCATTTAATGAAATATACTGTCTTAAAATATCCAGACACTGTCTAATATGTGGACGTATTTCGTTACTTCACAGTGCACCAATATCTGACACAGGTGTTCCACACTCACTGTTTGTTTATTGTACATAAAAGCACTGCTCCTCAACAGCCGCACATGAGCTTAAGTTCACCATGATCAATTCCAAGTGCCAGCTCGAGGGGTTTAAAGCTTCTCAGGCCCCCAGTGGACTGTGGAACAGTGGAAAAGTGTTTTTTTGGAGTGATGGTGTGCCTTCCAATACCTTTGGGATTTGCTGGAGTGATGTTTGTGACTTCATTCACCATCATTAGGCTACCTTGTCTTCACTATTGGTCTTGTGGCTGAATACAGTCCAATCTTCGCAGCAATGTTCCAGTTTCCAGGGTAAAGCCATTCCAGAAACGTTGTGGCTGTTACTGTAGCAAAGCAGGGAAAACTCCCTATTAATACTTAATTTAAGAAGAAACACTGGCTGAGCAGGGGTCAACAAATATTTATATTCATATATACTGCTCAAAAAATTAAAGGGAACACGTAAACAGTCATGCTGTTGTTTAAGTGTTACCTTTAATTTTTTGAGTAGTGTGTGTATATATATATATATATATACATAAAATGTTTTCGTATATACACCTGAAATCATTTAATGCCGATCAAATGCATGAGCAGACAGCTGGGTCGATGTCCTCCCTAGCTATTTCCCAATAAAGTGCTTTAAGCTTGAAGTGACCTTAAGTATTTGTGCATGTGTAAGAAAGATAACGCAATGTGTTTGTGAGAGAAAGGCATTTAGATTGAAATATTTGAGCTCTCTGTGGATGTTTCTATCTATCTATCTTCCTCCTCTGTCTGCTTTTTTAAAGCCAGCTGTGGTGCCCATAATGGAAGTGTCCATGTATAATAGATGAGGAGGGATCGTAGGCCTGAGGAGGAGTGTGTGGACCTGGCCTAGCGTGACCAGGCCAAACCTCTACCCACCCCAAGCCTCATGGAAGCGACATATGGAAGAGGCGAGGAGCAAATGCAGAATTCTGGGAAAAGAGAGCGAAGTCTCTCTCTCTCTCTCTGTCTCTCTCTCTCTATGTCTCTCTCTCTCTCTCTCTCTCTCTCTCTCTCTCTCTCTCTATCTCTCTCTCTCTTTCTCTCTCTCTCTCTTTCTCTCTCTCTCTTTCTCTCTCTCTCTCTCTGTCTCTCTCTCTCTCTTTCTCTCTCTCTCTCTTTCTCTCTCTCTCTCTCTCTCTCTCTCTCTCTGTCTCTCTCTCTCTCTGTCTCTCTCTCTCTCTCTCTCTCTCTCTCTCTCTCTCTCTCTCTCTCTCTGTATATTTCTTTCTCTCAATCTCTTTTCTTCCTCTCTTTGTATCTCTCTCTCCCCTCCCCTTCTCTCCTCTCCTCTCTCTGAATGCGCTGTTTAAGATTTAAACAGGTGAACTGATACTTTCAACAACATAAGTTTCTCCTATGCCCACTTACCACGAGCAGTGCTGCAGTGTGGAGATGTGCGAGAGTGTGTGTGTGTGTTCATGTTCAAACACGGCAAGCCGCCTCCCTAACAGCAGTAAGAAGTGAATTATGAACTACAGCCTGGGTCACTTTTCAGCTTTGGCCCTTTTAAGTGCACTTTTTAGCGGCACTTGTTTGTGCGCCGCAGACTTAAACTCGGGTAAATATTTGCTGGATATCTGCTCAGAGACCAGCCTTCAAAGGTTTCACGTTTTGGCATCGCGTGGCCTAGCATGAGCGTCTCGCCCCAAAACAGCCGCTCTCTCTCCCCTGCTGGCCCCAGCAGTCCTGCTTGAAAGTAGCAGGAGTTCAAGCTGATTTCGTATTCCTTTTCAGCAAGCAATATTTAATTTTTAATCCTATTTAAGCCAACTGGAAATAGTATTTTGCAACAGTGAAACCACGGCATGTATAATTGATGCCTTGTCTTAGCTAATGCAGCGGGAGTGTTTAGGAGCAGGAGTGATGCATGGCAGACCCTGTGGGCACTGTGAGGCCGAGCGAGCCCAGAGAGAGAGAGAGAGAGAGAGAGAGAGAGAGGGAGAGAGAGAATAGGCCTGAGCCACACAGCTCCACGCACATGCAAATGGCATGCTGATAAGGGGCCATAAATCCATTGTGTGTGACGTCTCATGCTAGCACGCTTTCAGTGCACCCCCAGTCAGCACACACACACTAGCTAGGGGTGGAAAAGGAATCTGTCCATCCGGTTCTATATCATGTGAGCAAATGAGAATTTTTTATACCACTTTTAAAACAACCAACATTTCAGCAAAATACTTTACACAATAAAGAAGAAATAACATGTACGAAACAGGCATATTTACACATTTAGATGTTTTCTGTCTGAGTTAAAAAGTATTTTGGCTTCTGTCTCGAAAAAGCAGAGAAAAGAAGCATGGAGGCTTACATGTAGATCGGAGATCAACTATCAAAGAGTGGAGGGCTTCAATTATAGTCAAAATACGTCTTTTCCCACATGGAGGACTTATTCATTACATATTAAGCATTACAATATACTTAAAATACGCTACAAGGCCTATATCTTCTAAAACATCTTGGCTGAAGTGAAAAGATGGCACAATCAGTGATTACTGACTAGCGGACCCCTGAGGACATGTTTTGTAGTTCACCATTAGTCAATAGACAGGCGCTGGGTCTATGCCAGTTGTGTCCATGGGAAAAACAAATGCATTGTGTCAACTAAATTCCAGGGTAATTAAGTAGTGGAAACAGGAATATTGCTGCACAAACACTACTGCACACTGAACTGATATCATAAGACTGGCAAACAAACCAATAAGCCTCGTCGTGTGTAGTAATTAGGTAGCTTTGGCAGCTGTAGGCTTCAATATTCTGGTGTTGTGTAAACGTGTTAATTTTAGTTATGGTGACAGATTAAATGTGTGAGTGTTAGCTTGCTTGCATACATCTAGCAGCACAAATCAAAATTTCAAAATATGTATTTTGACCACATTAGGGGCTGTTTTCAACAACACCGTTCGTTTTCCCTATAGAGAAATGCTTCATAATCAGGGCATGTTACAAACTTCTGTCAGTGTTTGGATGTCTTCCTGCACAGTTTATTTCAGGCCAGCTATAAATTTATTCATGCTTACACAAGTCATTTTTCCTTTTGAGGGAGAAAAATAATGCCCCTCCTTTTTGGTAAAAGTGGGCATGCAGGTATTTCACTGCCCCTTCCTTGTTTGGATGTCTATAGATTGGAATGGGCAGTTTATTTAAGAATGAGGCCACAAAAACCCCTCTTTTTTTATAACTTTAGGACTTCAGCATATGGCAGACTGATGTCACTATATCATGTATTGAAATACATGTTAAACTATATAGATAAAATAAAATAAGTAAACCATCAGGCTTATAACCCTTTGACACGATTCTATGGAAAGGCAGTTGGCACACTTTGCCATACATTAGTTGGTCATTAGTTAGTTTGCCGTACGTTAGCCTACATTAGTTGGCATCAGAGCGAAAAGACAGTCAGTGATGTCGCCCGTGCCTAGACTTCGACCAGTAGCTGTAGAAGTTCAGCTGGCTCGTTCCTGTGCCCTGTAGAATCCTCTTCTTCCACCACCCCCTCCGTTCTTGTTCTTTTGTGCGACTGGTGAATTGTGCAGTAATGGGGGGAGGGCTGTGGCCCAGAAAGGCGTTTGGGGGAAGAGGGGCGAGGCTGCCTGACCGCTGTGCCTCGGCCATCCCCACAGAGTTGTTAATTCTCCTCGCCCTGCTCCGGCGCGAGAGAGGAGGAACATCATTCTCTATTCTCTCAGGTCAGAGTGGGAACAATTAAGTGTGGAGGGCGCCGCGAGCTGGCCGACAGTTGATGAATGTGCGGGCAGGCTGCAAGTGACAATATGCAGACAAGCGAGATCATTTGCAAATGGATGCAGGGAGATGGAGGGAGAGAAAAAGAGAGAGAGGGAGAAAGGGAGGCAAAGTCAGGGGCAGGGGACGAGGGGGGGTGGGTTAACTCTTTGTGGGCACCTCTTTCAAGGAGAAAGAAAGGAGGCAATAAAGGACCAGACTTGAGAATATTGATGAGTTTTTGGTGGCCAATTTATTGGAAATGTGGAAATCCAATACTGACATGCTTATTTGCAAAAAACTGTGAATTAGAAAGCAAGTGAAATAAATTGCTCGGGTAAGGCCCGGCCAAGTGATGGCCATTTTTTCATCGGTTTCTCACCGTAGCAGCTTGAGATTCCACTTTGAATCTTAAACACTTGGGTTTTTAGTAAAGGCCTTGGTGATGGATGCTGATAAAGAGCCGTGGTGATGTGGAGAGGCTTCAGGCCCGGGTTGTTATTCCTCATTTGTACTCCGTGTCTGTTGTTGTGGAAGGCGCGGTGGGAAAACCCTCTTCCTCTTAAGTGGGGATGGTTACGTTGATGGGTAAAGGATGATCTGAATGAAATCAAAGCCCATTAGCCTGCTAGTGATGGAATAAGGAGCAGCACTACCCAGTCAAATCTCCCATTAATCACGCTCCCTCTCTCGTGATGGTAATCCGACAGCATCTATATTTAATGCCGAGAAGACGTTCTTTTCAATCCATCAGTGAAGAGTAGCGGTAAATAGACTGATGGAGGAGAGTCCGTTTATTCATGCTGTTAACTCTGCCCATCTTTCTCTCCCTGCTCTAATGAAAAAGAAACATGTTTTAAGAACTCAACTACTTTTACCATACATGTTTGTGGGTTTGTACTTGTTTTTCTCCTTATTTCGTACCAGAAAAAAATAAGGAACAAGAGGGTGTGCTATCCTGCTGAAAGAGCCACTGCAATTAAGGGATACCTTTGCCATGAATGGGGTGCACTTTGTCTACAATAGTGGTACATGTCAAAACAACATCCACATGAATACCAGGACCCAGGGTTTCTCAGCAGAACATTGTCCACAGCAGCACACAGCCTTCCGCCACCTTGCCTTTTCCCATAGTGCATCCTGCTTATACTCTTTGCTCTGTTAGCAATGCACACACACACATGGCCATATCAGTTCTGATGCTCAGATGCCTATTGTAAGTGCTTTTGGCAATGGACTGTGGTCAGCATGGGCACACTGACTGGTCTGTGGCTATGCAATCCATTTGCACAGCAAGATATGATACCTCTTTCTATCATAGCCAACACTGATCTTTTTAGCAGTTTGTGCTATAGTAGCTTTTCTGTGGAATCAAACAAGATAGACTAATCTTTGGTCACCACACACATCAGGGTTCACCAGACTTCTCTCCTTGCCCCATATTTGGTCAAGACAAACCAGGGCGTACTGGGGACACCCCATAATACCTGCTGTTTTGGAGATGCTCTCACCCAGTCGTCTAGCCATCATAATCTGGCCCTTGTCAAAGTCATTTTTCCTGCTTCCAGCACATCAGCTTCAGGAGCTGTTCACTGGGGTTTTAATGCTGGTTTTAAAACTGATGTGTGTGTGTATATTTAGTATCTGTGTCTGTCCATCCATCCATCCATCACTCCCTCCATCCATCCTTCCATCCCCCCATCCCTCCATCCCTCCATCCCTCCATTCATTGTATATGAATTACATATAATATGTTTGGAGTGTGGAACATGTCCTGGGAATGAAAAAGTGTCTGTGTCACATACACAGTCAGAAACCTGGATATGTGAGGTGTACACTGTCCTTCAAGGCTGGACCCTCCCCCATGAAAGGGGCAGGCAAATGAGACTGCACATGTGTGTGTGTGTATGAGAGAGAGAGAGAGAGAGAGAGAAAAGGTGGGTGGTAGGACTGAATCTAAGCTCTGTGCTGTAGATGAAGGCTCCAGCCCAGTTCCTCCCTTGCCTCTCCAGATCCTAATTGACCTCTGAGTGTAAAATGAGCTGTAGACTGGCGCTTCCACGCCTTCACTTAAGGATGTGACATGTAGATCAATCACTATGTTGATCCTAACACCCTTAACAAGGTACGTCTGGGACTCAGAGGACACCCCAGCCAGCCAGAGCTACCCTCTCTGTCCCAGTCAAACCTCTCATGTCCTCAGTTTGTCTCCAGTCTGCTCATCTTCGCTCTGTCTGTAAAATAAGTATGAGCAGGAGTTGATCGTGAAAAATAACGCACAGCTTTAAATGGGCCCATATCCTACATTGTGCTTGTATTTTGTCTTTCCCCTGATATCCACTTCTAAGGTCCGGCAACAAAAATAGTTTTGCAAGACATTTTGAAACCTTTCTTTGTCCTTTTAACAGTCTGTGTTTGTTGCTATGTCTTTGAGACTAATATATTTATGTACTGAGAGGCAGCCCTGTGCCTCATTAAAATATAACTTTAACTTGTCTGTAGAGCTGAACTGCTTTAGATTGAATAAGTGGATATTTTTCATGATGTCACAAAATCAAATACAAAACGAGCTAATTTAGCAGAAAATTGCAACAAACTATTACTGAAATAAACATGAAAATTTAATAGACACTTTACCAAAAAATGAGCAGGTCCTATGCATTGGAAACTTGACGATAGAATTCAGTCTATAAATATAAAAAAAAACAAGAAAACATTAGACAGTACATTATTCAGACCTTGTATTGGGGGACTGAGATAGTCAATTTATTTAATGTCCAGTCTGACTGATTCATGCGTTCACACATGCCCCTCCTCTGGGTAATGTCTAAAAGAGTTCAGGGTTGCAGGGCATCTGTGAAAGGGGCTTATAATGATGCAGATTGCTGCTACTGTCCATTTGGGATCATATGGGATTGTCTGGTATGGGAGTCTGTCACCAGTCTAACAGCTCTGCACATGAACATATTGGCCATTCTGGATTAAACCTGAACAGCTGAAACTTGGAACACGTATTCTATGTTTTACCTAAAGCTTGTAACAGACATTGTACTTTATTGTAGCCTTTCTAGAGTGTTTACTTTGGTAAGGAGTTCCAGCATAGAGCTGTTGCTGTTTGCCACCTGACCGTTTAAGCTGCCAGCATAATCACAGTATGCTTGTAGAAGGCCTAGAGGGATGTTTTCTTCCACAAAATTAGTCTCAACCATTGTAAATCAAAATGTAAGTGCTTAATTCCACTTTCACTTCCTAGTTATTCTGGTGGTTTATCACACAGTAGAACGTCCACCTTGTGGCTGAAGGCCTAACCAATGGGAAAGCTTGCTTAGGTAGATCCCACAGAGAAAAAAAAATCTGATTAGATCATTTTTTCGCTTTGGGTGGGTTTTAGGATTTAATCCTATTGTTTTCCACTAAAATCTAATTATAAAACAAGGTTAGCACTGCAGTTTAAATTAAAAAGATTGTTTAATACAAATAAACTAAAAAATATATATTTTTGCGAATTTCACTCTGATTACATGTAGAACCATGAATGCTTAAATTGGTCTTGCGCATGACTGAGTGGATTTTCCTCTCGATGGGTAATCTGTTTTGAAAATACTACCCTATAGCACCAAAAATGTTCTGCTATTGTTGTTATTATCATAGAGCCTTTTCTAGTACTACATGGATTTCTGTTTTGCTTAGACAGCAGCATTTAAATAAAATCGTGTTTTTGGATTCTCTCATTATATGACAATGAAGTGCTAAAATAAAGAAAATATTAATTAGATAAGAATAACATGGCTTTAATCATCCTATATACTTTGAATAGCTCATTATTCAGGGGCATGATGTAAAAGGAACATCACATTTGTCCTGTTGAACTGTATCTGTGTTGTAAAGGGGGAAAAAACTCATCAAAGGGAAATCAAATTAGATTGTGACAAACTAATATGACATTTCATTTTTATGAATAATTACTGGCTCAAAAGTCCCCGGCAGCCTTGCCTGAAGGAGATCAAACTTGTAATGCTCTTAAAATTGTCTGCCATTTTTTATTTATGGCATTTTATATACTTTGTTGCCTCAAGATCCCTTGAAAATACTTTATTGTATCTGATGCAGGCTTTCTATAATAGGATTCTGGCTTTTGTAGTTTGTGTAGTGGTGGTCCTGCTCCATGTGTTTTTTCGTAATAACTGAGGTGTAATCTCTTCACTTGTTCGGAGAGAGAGGGGGAAAATGAATTTTGTGTCTATCTTGAGATCAATATATATGAGTGCAGAAAATAGCATGTAGGAACAGTTAGAGACAATATGTGCTCTGTTTGGAAGCGAGGTTTTGCACAGAGATTTCAGTGCGTCTGGTGAACTCCGTTTTCTATTACTTGTCAGGGGAGGTTTTGCACATGTTGAGGTTTGGACATCTTTCTACTGGAAAGTGAACTCTGGCTATACCATCCAGACCCAGTACACGGAAGACCTGGCCGAGGAACTCCCAGAGATAGACAGCTTTCAGTATACAGGGACAGAAAGGAAGTGATACTTTACACTTGTTCTTGTAGAGAGAAAATGTCAGACTCACTTACTGTCCATCCTAAGCAAATATTTGATTTAATATGTGCGGAGGGGAACCCTCAGGGCTTTCTAGGCATTCAGAGAAGGCCTCATGATGTCTGGGAGCTGTAAATTTTACTTTATTTTCTTTTAATATGATCACGGTTTGCTCATACACTCATACACAATTGTAATAATAAGCATCATTTTTTTAAAGATTTGAAAGGAAGTGTTTAATGCTCAAAAGAAAATCGTCTAGCCAGATTTTTTCCTGTTTCCTGGGTAAGTACTGTCATTCTCACATACTGGACTTCAGGAGCTGATGAGAAGACCTTACATGTTCGATTAACTTCTAATATAGGAGGTGATAGAGGAATCAGTCAATTATGCATCAATTACAAGGGGTTTATATATTTTCCTTACAATCAGTAAACAGGTTTTAATCATTATAAATCAAAAACAGTGGCATCTCTGTGCCAGTGCTCACCATAAAACTGCAACATAATTCATGCTAGATCAATTACATAACAGTGAATTATATTAGACAAAACTAACACAAAATTTGTAAAGCCCATAAGTCTGGGTTTCTATTCGTTAATCCTGTACCTTTTTTAAAGAGTAGAAAACCCTGCTGTGCCTGACACGCTCATACAAATCAAAATGTATCTATTTGGTCAGCCATAATCCTGTGGTCAAAAACTGACCAGTGATGAATAGCAGAGGACGGCTGATAAATTGTACCTGACAGATTTGTACCTACAGTATGTAACTATACACTTGGTTGAATAGGTATTTGGACCACTGAGTGAAGGCTTTCTAATAGTGGAAGATAAGGAGTGTTTAATGCTTCACTATATTGCACAAACACATTAGATGCATACAAAGGTTAAGTGAATGGGGGAATACAGCAGTATATTTTGTGCCTTTTGCCACCTAGATGTGACCGTTAGCCATGCTGAGATACTCCAGCCAGTATGATCACGTGTCCTGTCCTGCCCTGTCCTGTCCTCTGCTGTCCTGTCCTGTCCTGTCTTTCTTTCTGAGAAATGTGTAAGAGACAAAAGGGAGAGAGAGAGAGAGAGAGAGAGAGAGAGGGCGAGAGGGGGCAGGATCAGTTTGGATCAAGTTTGATTCCTCGCGCCGTGCCGGTGAACTGCACTTTTCGCTGTTGGCCCACAGTAAAGTGGAGATGCTCCAGTGTCCGACCCAATCTCCATCACACACCCTCCTCCCTTCAGCCTGACCTAGAAACAGGGCAGCATGGTGTGGCGGCTGACCGGTGGAGGAGCGGAGGGCCGCTCAGGTGGACGCAGCCCAGCACGAAGCTGAGCGGAGGGGAAGACGAGATAACTTTTGGCACACTGGAGCTTCAGCCAGCCCACTAGCCACACTGTCAGAGCTAATGTCTGAGAAAGAGAAAAGGGAGAGAAAGAGAGAAGGAGGGGATGAGAGAGAGAAAAAGAAAGCAATGGAAAAAAGAAAAAAGGAGAGCGAGAGAAGATGGAGAGGAAGGGGAAGACAAGAGAGGGAGAATGAGAGAAGATGATCGAGAAGAAGAGCGGGAGAGAGAGGGCAAAGTGAAAGAAGGAGAGAGAAATGAGAAGGGAGCTTGAACATGAGTGAGATAAATGATTGAGACAAAGACAGAGAAAAAAGAAGGGATGGCAAGGAAAAGAGAGAAAGAGGGCCAATCTATAGGCAAAGCCCTGCTAGGGGGGAAGTGAAGGACACACACTCCCACACACAGCTACTCCACACAGATGCCCAACACTTTGAAACTTAGAATTAGTATTAATTTATGAACGTGCTATTATTGAATAACCAATATGAAGCCAAGTGGCACAGTAGCATGGTGGATAGTGCCATCATTTTGCACCAAGAAGGTTCCAGGATCGATTCCTGACCAGCGGTATTTCTGTTGGGTGCTCTAGTTTCATCCCACACTCCAAAGGCGTGCACATCAGGAACACTGGAGACGCAAAATGACCTCTTGTTGTAAGAAGCGTTTGTCTACCCTGTAACAGACTGGCAACCCATCTAGAGTGTTCCTCTGCCTTTTGCCCTATGATTGCTGGTACTGGCTCCAACTCTGGTTAAGGATAAGTGGTTCGAATAATGGATGCATAGTATGAAACCAGTGTGTATGTTCTGTAAAAACAGTGAAGAACTGAATTAGGGTTTACGGGGTTAACTATGAAACATTGATGATCTGTTTCCACAAAGAAAGTTTCCACAAAGAAAGTGGTGTCCCTGGACGCCACTCATTTTCACAGTACAAGTGTGACTAGTGGATGTGCTGTAGAGCTGTGAAGGTCTGCTGTTTACTGGATCCAGTTCACCCAGCACTTAAAAGAAAACTATTTGAATCGTAAAGCATAGTACATTAGTAAAGCATAATTATATTACAACTGGTCCAGGCCCTCCACGGTGAGGGCCCTCCGTGGTAATTCCCTTTTTTCATTGCTGATACGGCACAATGCCTGTTGACATAGTAATGTTCATTACAGCTTGATTAAAGACTTGTACTTTAACAGGAATTAGGCTAGTCAACTGTACACCGACACTGTTCATCTATTATTCAGTGACCAATTAATATTTAATTGTGCTTTCATATTGGCGGAATGGCAGCCTTTTAAATGCAACTGTGCTACCTCTGCTGTTGTTAATTAAATTAAACTATAGGACTTAAAAAAACACTCAGCAGCAGGAGTTCAGAAGACAGCAAACATCAGACAGTTCCCGTGGATCACACAGTGGGAATTTTCAGTCTTAGAAGTCCACTGTGCTTAAGGTGTCATACAAAGCCTGCTGTTTATGATTTATAATATATATTTAGCCTGTATTTAAGAGAGAACAGAATCATTTACACCAAAGGAGAGCAGGGCATTTTTGCTAAATAAAGGTATGTGAAAAAGATTATTTTATTAGGTGCGCAACATGTGTATTTCTTAAATTTCTGTTTAAAAACTTCAAAGCTTAAGCCCAGAAGTCCATGAATAATTTAAGCCATCTGCCTGGCCAATGAAACACATACCAGTAATTATACTTTTGGAATTATTATTTATATTCCGACTGTTCATTGGCCAGATTCTAAACATCAAGTAGCTCTGATGCTGATTGGCAGCTGTCTCGGATGCATTTGACTCACCAGACGCTTGTATGAAAAACTCGAAAGGAAAAAGTGTAAGAAAACGTATAAGCGTAAACTTGGTTGAAAAATATTCCACAGACACTAGAGAGATATCTCATAGTTCCCTCTACATCATCCTGTCCCTGGTTTGCTCCTAGAATTAAGTTGAAAGGTTAGCTTTAAACCGACTGCTGTCTTCCTTAGTGACTGATGTGGACTGGAGTGATATTTTAAGAAATCTGATTATTTAATACTGTTTGCAGTATGTTAATATGGAAAATGGATCATTTATCCTGTATAGATTGTAGATAGTAGCAGTATGGATTTATTTTTGATGATACTCACGCTGAATACACTCTACAGTAGGGGTCTCAAACCTGTCCAGAAAGGGCCACTGTGGGTGCAGGTTTTCGTTCCAGCCAAGAAGAAGCCACACCTGAGTAACTGAAAACCAAGACCAACTGATTACAG
>JBBPCX010000001.1:50027499-50039428 GCA_037974365.1 Hydrocynus forskahlii
GAGGTGGAATCAGGTGTGCCTCCTGCTCGGTTGGAACGAAAACCTGCACCCACAGCGGCCCTTTCTGGACAGGTTTGAGACCCCTGCTCTACAGCAAACTGGTGGAGAAGCTCACAGAAGCATCACACTGTGTATTAGACAAAGAGCTGCTATAGCACATTTAAAGCACAGGTTCAGGTTCAGACTTAGCAGGTTTTCTCAAGTTATAACTTACTGTGCTCAAATAGATTTAATGAAATTATAAAATGATGAAATTTTAACGAAGCATCAAATACTTGCTGGTTTCCAGCTATGGGACATTAGGTGAAAGGTTATGGTGTTTCTAGACTGGTTGCATTAGATAAGGTTAACAAACTTCACCTTCACTGTGTAAATGTTACCCATGTGGCCTATAATATGGCCTGTTTCCGGATTTGATGTAAACAATGGTTTTGAGTTTTTGGACACTGCTTGTCCTGCTGTGCTGTGATGTTAGTCACTGATTCTACAGTTTGTTAGCCTTTTAAATACCTTTTCCACGCTTCCTAAGCATGTGTAATTGGTCGGAAGGGACCAGTGATATTGATTTTATGGATTTCGACGCCACTACCACATGTAGCTTTAGGACCCACAAGCAGGTTAAAGCACCTCAATGTCAACAGCATCTTCCTAATGAATCTGTACTTCAAAACGCCTAAAAACGCACGTATGGGGCACCAAGTGAATTACTGAAATAATATAGTTGTGGTTTCTGAGAATTATGAACAAAATGAAAATAGTTACCTTGATGGAACAACAACAGTTTACAGAAGCGTCTGTTTGACTGTTGTCGAAATTAAGTTGCCCTAGGAACTTGGGAGGATGGTCAAAAGTTTGATGAACTTTTTTAACTTCACAAACTTTTTACTCCACATTACCTGGTGCTCTGCTCTACCCTGTATACTCACTGACATTTTTTATTTTCATTCACTGACCTCTTTATGAGCTTTATGACCTTACCCTATAGGCCCAATCTATAGGTGTACCTCATCTGTTGCTGCACAATTTTTCTACCCACCCTACCCTATTTCTCACTGGTCGGTTTCTGACCGCAGACCAGCTGTTGACCAGCTGTTACTTGGTTAGTGGTTTATTACCAGCACAACAATGACATGAATGTGGGAAAGGCATGATACTGGTTGTGGTGCTCCTGGGGTTTTTACACACAGCGATGTCACTGACAGGTTACGAGTGCAAAAGCAGGTCTGTGGTCAGAAAGTGACCACTGTTGAAAAAGAATGACAAATGGGCTACAGTCACTAACTGTACACCAGAAAGACAGCAACAAGGTAGCGGTTTGTAATAAAGTGAAGTGGTCAGCTATTATGATTAACACAAACATACACACACACACACACACACACACACACACACACACACACACACACACAGACATTAATCCAGAAGAGGGCAGTGGTGAGCAGTTAATGGGTTTAAGGTATAATTAATGAAGTGATATGAGTGACCTGTGATCCAAAGCGGCGTGGACAGAAAAATCAGAGTGGAACGTGGTCATTACACACAATGCTGGTCTTTCTGATTACAGCAGCAGTGATATTTTAAAGCTGTGGAGCTTTTCTGAGCCTCCAGAGTTCACAATGGGTTTTGTAATGAAAAGCTGCTTTGAATTGATTTGATCCAATATATGGATATACTACATATACTACATATATACTACATACACAGTTTGGTCTTTCAGTTTACTTTGTTTAGTCAGTAATAGTATTGATTTAACCTATTCACAGGGAAATGATGCACATCTTTAAATCAGGTAAATGTGATTGCACTTGCAGCAAGTTTCAGTGTATTGAAACTCCAATATGCACTATATCCACTATATCAAGACTCTCATATGTAAATGTGTGTGTACAAGAGAGAGAAGATTTGGTTTTGGTTAGTATGAGTGATGCAAACTCATTTGTGTGTTTTCACCTTTTCGGACTTGTGCGGCATGTAGTCTCCTGATGAGCCATTGATTTTAATTCAAGATAACAAAGGATTGAAATGATAATCACAGTTCTGCCTAAACTAATTTATCAGTCACCTCTGCATAATTAAGGGCAAGCATGGTATTGATAACGGATTAACACTTACTCAGATAAAAGGCACTACATTTCCTCTAATGAATGTTTTAGACAAGCTGCGTACTCCACAGCTACGCTCAACATTATTAGGCCAAGAAAGGTCAACCGATGGAAAAACCGATGGATACAGCACTCAGTAGATCATCATCATCTCTCTCTCTTTCTCTCTCTCTCTCTCTCTCTCTCTCTCTCTCTCCCTCTCTCTCTTTCTCTCTCTCTCGCCCCCTCCTTTAAACTCTCTCTCTCGTCTTTTCTCTCATTTGCTTCCCTCTCTTCTTTAGATTTTTTTCTTTCCATCTCTTTTTTACATGATCTTTATCTTTTTACACTTTCTCTCTCTCTTTTCATTTCTCTCTTTCTTTCTCCTTTTCTCTATTCCATCTCTATCCCCTTTAGATTCTTTTTTCCTTAAATCTTTTTCTCCCCTTTTTTTCTTTCCCTTCCCCCTTCTTTTCTGTTTTTCTTCTATTTCTCTCTCTCTCATGGACACTTTCCCCACTTTAAATCTTTCACTTTGCTCTATCTTTCTCTTTCGAAATTTTGATCCCCCTTGATCTATTTCTCTGTTCTGTTTCGCTCTCTTTCTTTTTCTCTCATCGTCTTTCTTCTTTTAACTCTCCGTCTGTTCTGGTTCTTTCATTCTTTTTCATTTATATGTCCATTCTTTCTCTTTTTCTGTGTGTTTCTCACCCTCCCGTGCCTATTCCTCGTTCTTTCTCTCCCTTGGCACGCTGTGGTAGTGAGGGTTGGAGTGGTAGGGATGACACTGAGATGGTAGATAATGCTCAGTGACGGAGAGGCCCTTTTGCCACCGATCCCGCTGTGATGAATCGAGCGGCCAGGAAGAAATGGGCGAGAGGACGAGAGAGAGAAATGTGAAACAAGCAGATAGCCGCTGGAAAGGGCCGAATTAAGGCCCTGTCGAGACGGCGGGGTGAGGCGGGACGTGGCCAGGCCTGCGAGGGGCCGGCGAACAGTCAGGAGCGCGGAGCCGCCGCCGCTGCCGGTGATAAGAAAAAAGGTAGAACTTAATCTTCTAAAGTGCTGATGGAGCTGGATGGCAAAGAATAGGGCCAGAAGTGCCGCTTTCCAACGAGGACACCATTATTCAACATCAGTGAGCGCACCGAGTTGAAAATTGTGTGTGCGTGTGTATATCTGTGTGTGTATGTGTATGGAACATATGTTTGTATGTGCATTATCTTTTTATTACACACTAATCTCCAGACAGCAAATCACTCTACAAGCAAAAACATGCTGAGGCCATTTAAAGGCCACTGCATGTGTTACTGCTGGACTGTTTTATAAAGGATAGCGTATACAGGCAAAATAAAAATGTCTGATTGTTTGAAATTAGATTTTATTTTGTAAATTTGACTTCTTTATGTCTATGAAGCTGATCTAATATTTCTCTTATTGAGGTTTCACTCCATATTTTTGTGATGTAAAATTATATTGTTATATTTCTTTTCATGCATTGCTTCTTAAAGAACTGTTTGGCTAATGCAACTTTGACTCTTTGTGGTTCACAACTATGTTTCAGCAATAGCACAATATGAGACAGTTGTGAGATGTAAAGCAGGAACCTCTTGTGCAATGCAGAAAACTACAAAGTGCAGGTATGGATGGTGCAAGGTGCACAGTGAGTCTAGTTCAGAAATATACAGGGAAAAGAAATGTCCCATATAAAGAGTGATAAAGCAATGAGAACATGTGGCACCGAAAATGTCTTCCTGTCAGAATTTGCTTGATTGTGTATTGTTTATATAATTTTCACATGAATTAACAGAATATATAGACATCTGAGGCATTTTATAGTTTGCCACTTGCATCCGGACAATTCTTTTGTCTTAAACATATTTGTATGACATTTTTGAACATCTGTGCCTAAATAGTGTCCCTGGAATAACAATACTATGGAAATAAAAATGATTTAAAGCATGTAACAACTTCTAGAAACAAACATGATATTTTTATAGCATTCACAGTTTGAAAAATTAGATGTACTGACTAAATAAAAGTTATTTTCACTTACCAAGATTGTTTTTAACAGTGACTGAACCCGCATGTGAGAAGTGTTTGGAGTGAATGTAAAATTTAACAGTAGAGGCAGGGCGGCTGGGTTGCCATGTTTGCGACAATCTTGCATACTGATACATTTAAAATGGCAGTACGAGCATTGCTTATAATTGCATCACAACAGCTCACCCAGAAGAAAAGCCCCAATAGGATCTGAAGGGGCTAATTTGAGTAATAATTAACATGTGCATACAGTAGTAGGAGCTGGTTCCCTGTTGAAAGTGTGTGACAAACCTTTTGATATGATATACAGTATGTAGCCTTGAACAACCCTGGAAGCACCAAAAAGTAAGGCCACAGCCCCCCACACAGACTCAGATACGTTTACCATCAGCTCACGTAAAGCAGGCTCATGTTTAGCTCATGAGCAGCACTATCAGTTTGAACTGGGACGGCGTCTGTGTAAGGTCAGCAGGACCTTATTCATCACTGTATTCCTCCACACATTCATTCTTTGCTTCTATGTTCCACTCCCTTACAGTACTCATGCTGTTTTTACTGACCTGATCGACACCGGAATCAGAGGCTGTGGTGAAAAAGACACTGGCCACCAGAGTAACATGAACTGAATGAACAAAACAAAACAACAAACAATCCTTTTAAATCCCATTAAACCCTAATTATACAGTTATTATACAGTTATTAGTAAAAATACAGTTATTATATGTTTGTTGACATTTCAACCACATATACAGTCCACAGGGAAATGAAACAAAAAAAAAACTCTTTTAGTGGTAAAGGGGTAAAAATAGACCATCATTTAAGACAAGTCAAAATGGACCGATTTTGCCTTCAGGTAGAAAAACCCTGCAAAAATTGTTTCAAAACTTTTAAAACATCTGTGTTTCTGACTGTTTCACCTCTCCCTCCAACCACCCCCAGTCTCAGTTTGCTCAGAAACTTCCCTGATGCTGCATTTCACTTGGAAATATGTCGCAGAATGGAAGGAAACAGTGTTTGTGGAGCACGTTGGGAATGTAAAAAACAAAAGCTTATAGATTTGTCAGACAGTACTGTGGTATAGCTGCATCGAGAATGGGCTTATTTGTGGGTGTTGGCAGACTAGTGAGTAGGACACTTGCCTCTGGACCAAGAGGTCAGGGATTGGAATCCTACCTTCAGCATAGCACCTCTGGGTTCCTGAGCAAGATGCTTAAACCTAAGTTGCTCCAGGGAGACTGCTTTGGATAAAAGTGTCTGCTAAATGCTGTAAATGTATTTGAAAGCATGGATAAAATAACTAATGTCTCCCACATTACAGTTCAGTCCAGTATTACCCCTTACATGCAATCTTCCTATTCAGTCATTACTCTTAAGATTTGTACAAATCTAAATTATTCAGTAACTACTATGAAACTAAAATGTAAGTTGTGTCACATGGACACACATACGGACCCAGTTTAAGAAGCTGTAACTGATTTCATGCTATGACGGTGACGTACTTTAGTTGTTCATCCAGAGGTTTTTTTCTTTATAAATGCTGTGTTTTTGTGTGATGTTCAGTTTGATTTAGTTCTAATTTAGGAGAGATAATGCTGTGCATTATGAATACTAAAACAGTGTCCCATATTCTTTGGCGATGTAATCCGATTGAGACAACCCCCACTGTCCCTGATACACACGCACACATACACACAGAAACCCCTATAGAGCCCTTATACATTTAGCCAGCATCACACGGGAACAGAATGATATTACAGAGGAGTATGAAACTCCAGCGACTCTGCCGGATCTCCCCATCTCTGTCTCGTTCTTTTAATCCCTGAGAGTTGCCAATGCCAACTCTCTCCCTCCTGCGGCAGTTTTCAGTCTATAGTCCGTTACTGTGGTGCATCAAGTCCGAGAGTTGTTGCACAAAGCGAACTCTGTTGATTGTGTTTACATGTTGGAAGTGGGAAGAAGTTGCTACTTGTGTACAGTGCTGGAGTATTAAAGGCTTACGAAGTTGCATGGAGGGGCTGAATGTATTTCATCTTATCTGCTTTAGTCTCACAGATAGGACACACAACTCTCTCTCTCTCTCTTTTCCTCTTACACTCTCTTACAATCTCACTCTTTTTCTCTCCCTTCCAGTGCCACTAGCTCACTCTTTTTTACTCATGAACTCTTTATCTTTCTCGTCTCTTTCTTCATTCTCACTATTTCTTCTCATTCTTTCGCACTCTTTCTCTGTAGTTTCTCTTTCATGCTTTCTCCTTTTTTCAGTCTTCTCTCACTTTATCCTCTCTCACTTCATCGCTAACTTTATCTTCTGTTATTTCTCTATTTCAGTTCTTTTGCTTGCTTTTTCTCTTTTCTCTGTTGTCATGTTCTCTCTCTCCCTCTCTCTCTCTCTCTCTCTCACTAACTCTCTTACCCCCCAACAGATTTAGTGAAGAGCCTTCCGCCAGTCGTGAGTGATGTGAGGGCCTGGCGTTGGAGTGAAAGAGAGCTGTTCTTATAAACAAAAGCAGCCGATTAGATAGCCACCTAGGGGACGGATAAGCGAGGGGCCGGGACTGAAAAGGTAGCTAATTGTCGTGAATGCGGCGCCTTTGGCAACGTTCAACTTTTCAGTCTGATGCCAGAATTTTGCGGGGCCTCACGCTCCCTCTCTCGGGACGAGCGGAATCAAGCCTATGTCCGACTGCCAAGCAAGCCGATTTAGTCACACTCCGTTGCCATTTTTCTTCTCAAACAATCGCATTTCCCTCCTGTAGCCATGCGCCTCAAAGAGCAGCTCCTGCCGTCCCCGAGGGGATCAGTGAGAGGGGCTTCCTGAAGAAAAGCTGCAGGGCCTTTGTGGGGCATCTCTAAATGTACGCACATGCCCACATCCAGAAGTTCCATCATGAAAAGAACAGAGAGAAGAAGCTGCTGAGTCTGAAAGCTGCTAGAACAGAGGTGCCCAAACTTTTTGTCTTGGGGAGCCAAAGTGTAATGTTTAAGTTTGGCCAAGGGCCAAAAAGATGAAACAGCTAGCTAGCAACTTGTTAGCTTTATGATTTTTTTTGCACATTGTCAGTATACATGGAGATACTGTACTCTTTAGAACACTTCTTTTATTTATTTCCGCTCTCTTGCCTTTAAATTCAGTGAAAAAGGAATCTACTCTTGTCCATGTACCAGTGTCTGTTACACTCTATAAACTAACTGCTATATATGTGTTATTACATCTACCTTAAGGCCATTGACAACCCTATGGTCTCTGAGGTCTTTACACTTTATTTTGTAACTATTGCAGTATGAAGGAGTCTTTAATTATAGTTGAAAAGTAAGAATAAAAAAAAGTATAAAATATGTTCTGTCAGAGGCTGAGAGAGTGGAGGGTTAAACAACTTTCTGGAGGACCGACAAACATCAGACACTGTTGTGGGCCAACTTTGGACAGCTTTGTTCAAGAAGCTTCTGGAAGACATTTGAATCTCGCAAGAGCAGCCCTGCCAGCTCATTGGCACCTGCAAGAATCAAGAGTCTGCTGCAGTTGTTCTTCTGTAACCACTTCATTTTTAAACAGGCAAAAAAGGGTCCTTTGGACTGATGCCATAGAACAGCAAATCTCAATGGTTTTTCTCTTCAAAGGACTATTTAAACTGGATGTATGAATGTGAATAACCTTTTTAAATGGAAAATCCACATAATGTACGAAGTCTATGGCATTACATTTTTTGTCTAGAACCAAGTCAGTTCCAAATTCTAAGCAAGAACCATTTAGAAACTGTCCCTAGTGCAATAGAGAGGGTACAGTACCGGGTTTGTAATAAGAAAACAGCTTGGTTGGAGTAACCTACATGATTTGTAAATGAATTTGATTACTTTTATTTATTATTTTTTGGAACTATTATTATTATTATTATTATTATTATTATTATTATTATTATTATTAATAATAACTTGTTAACCCTTTACACTCTAAGCTTATTTTTAAGAAACTTAAAATAGTCGAAGGACTAAGTACCTGAAGGACTAATTGAGGCGGACATACAGACCTATGCTGGGTTAAGAAGTTATAATCTATGTATTTTGCATTTGTATCTGCAAAACTCTTCTGAAATAATGACGAATGTAAAAATGTGAATAAAACACTCATTACTCATTAACAAATGGATAAACATTTGCATTAATTACAGGTCGAAATACCTTTATGTTAATTCAACAAACAAATAAATGCAACAAGACTGTATGTTTTATTATGAGAGATTCTTTAAGAATGATGAAGTAGGATGAGATCAAGAATAAAATTTGAGGCCAGCAGGCTGTTGCAGTGTAAAGAGATGCTCACAACGCTGACATATTTTACTGCATGACAAGGCAATGCATTTTGACTTTATCTCCCCTCTTTATTGAAAAGCAATTAAGGGTGACATTCCCTCAGATTCTCTAGATTAACACCTCCATCTCCCCCGCTGAGAGGGGTGGACAGAGAAGACATACAGCTTCATCCTCTCAGACTGACTAATCTCATTTCATCATATAGACTACACTCTACACATGTTCATCATGTTTAATTTCTGTGTCTCTGATACATTCAGTCATCGAGCATGTGTGCACCTGCCTCTGTGCCTGGTGTGTGAAGGCATGTTTAGTATAAGGAAAAAGTAACTTTGTAAAAATTTTATTTATTGTGTAACATTTAAAAATGAATATGAAAGCATATTCGTTTTCCAACCAAGCTTTTCACATTTTCTATTTTAAAAATATTTTTTTTCTTTATTGAGCTTGACTGAACATCTACTGTTGGTACTTTTTCACAAAAAGCTAAGGGGTGAGAACATTAAAAAATTCTGTCCTGTCTTTAACTATGTGAAATAAACCAACACTGCAGTTCTGCCAACTGGTGTTATATTTTAAACAAATATAACAGAGTTACATAAATGAAAAGTCAGGCTGGACCTTAAGGAGCGGGTAATATTATAAATGGAATTGCAGGTTATTATTATTATTATCATTATTATTATTATTATTATTATTATTATTATTATTTTTTTTTAGCTTTATTGTTAATATTAGCATTACGATCAGCATTATTATCAGCTTCATTACAGATACTACTTCTAAAATACTTCTACTTCTAAAAATAATAGTACTGATTTTTTTTAGCACATATTCTAAAGATTTTAAATGACGGAATGCCTTAAAAAATCCAGATCTGTATAATCCATTTGATTCAAGGTGTGTTCTTGCAGCTGAAAGTGTGAGTCTTAGTGGAGCTGGCCCTGTGGTTTACATCTGACATGCTGCTAGCCAACAGAGGGTACTGTTGCATTACAAGTCAAGTACACGTGGAAGGGTCCAACAAAGCAGCAGCCTGCCTTATCTGACTCCAAGGATAGGGAGGCCAATCAGTACAGATCTTTCACAGCCGGCTTAGTCCTTATCGTTTCTGATCTCAAAACTTGAATAAGTACATCAGCAGATATCTGTGTAATTTATTGATTGATTGATTGACTGATTCATTGATTGATTCATTGATCGATTGATTTCAGAATGGTCACCTATGACATTCAAAAGGTTTAGTTGCCTCTGTGGTATTGTTTCACAGTCCGAATTCAGGACATAAATGTAGCAGAATATCAGATAAAATTTCAGGTTAATTAATATCTTCAAATTGGCCAAGGTAAACATACTTCAGTGATTTATCAAGCAAAGCACTGGCAGCTGAGTTTGTGCATTTACATCATAATTTAGTATGTTATCATATTCAGACAAGTTTAAATGCACACTTTTCGATTTTTGTTCAATGGTAGTGTATCCCACACAATGTGACACATCCAGTGCTCTGACAGAAACATGGTGATGTATTTAGAAAAGAAAAGAACTGGAAGTATTAATGTAGAGAACAGCATGAATCAGCCTACTATATACACACAATGGAGTGGGCTATGATTTCCAGCTGTGCTGAAACCACTGCTTTTCATTCTATGTAAACACCATTTTTTACATAGAAGGGCTGCATTACAGCACCAGAACATATCTAAGCAAATTCCTTATGAAGAATAAAGTTGTTTGGCTGCCACCAGGTCAAACAGAAATGTCATTTTTAGGCCTTAATGTGGAATAACACAAATTTTTCTGAACCTTCCATTGAATTTGCCAAGTTTTCCTAGTGTGTATAATGCCTGTACTTTGAAGCCTCACACATGAACCTCAATGATGTTGCAGAAATGTCCAATATCATCAGCACACTGTTGTGTTGCCAGAATAGACTCTTTATGTTTGCTATAGCTCACCATGCCACTATAGCTCATCGTGCTGCTCTCGTACAGCTGGAGATGCTGCTTGTTTGAAAGGTTAGACTCCCAAAATGGGATGCTGGAGCTTGTATGCAGTGTGAGGACTCACACGCCACACGCAGATGGAGATACACAGGTCGGCTCATCTGACCTCTCTGGCCTCTTTCTGACCTCTCTCTACAACTTAAAGTCTCCTAGATGTTCCTTCTGCTTAGACTGACACTGTTCGCCCACCACACACCACCTACTCCAATTAGTGACAAATGTACCTGCGTTAATTTGTGAAGAATTGATTATATCTGCTGATATTACTCTAAGCATTAACCTGTGGGAAATACTGTGCTGCAATACTCTAAACATTCTTTTAATGAGGATAATCAGCTGCAATATGTCCTTTATTTTAAGGCTGAGTCGCGTTAGGAAATGAATAAATCAGTCCTTTAGTTATTGTTTGTATTGTAATCCAAACTGAATCACACTACAAAATTAACTTTTCAAACATTCTATTATCTATCTGCCTATTTATCTATCTATCTGTAATTTTATAGTGTGATTCAGTTTCAGTAGACATACACACAGACATAGACACACACACACACACACACATATAAATGATAAACATATATAGTTTTGTAATAGTCCAAAGTGTACCGACTCTCAAAAGGAGATATTTTAAAGTGGTTTGGGTTCAGTTCTGGTGTGCTTAGTAAATAGCCATTTCTTTTTTTTTTTCATTTGCAAAACTACAATTTAGAATATCATGCACTTCATCACTAATGAAGTGTAATGAATTAGTAAATATGTGGATAAGAACAAAAATCACATTCCACATTGATAGAGTGACTTTCAGTACCCCCCACTTAGCAGTAATTCTCCTCTCCTCCCTCAGTCTCCTTCATTATTACACGTTCTCTCCATTGCCAGTGCCCTGTATTCTTTTCATCGCCTGCACCAATGTTCCAAGTCATCACCCTTTGTGCCTCTAAAACTCTGAAGTTGTGGTCGTGTGGGTTTTGTGGTCCTGTGTGAGCAGGGGGTCCCGGGTAACGCCGTTTGGAAAAGCAGCGCCCGAGCGTAAAAGCGCATAAAAGCGCGTAAAGGCGCGTGAAGCAGCCTCGCTGTCCGCTCCGTCCCACAGCTGCAAGGAGCCGCCACTAGTCGCCCCCAGTGCACTTGCTCTCTCACACACACACATACACACTCACACTCACACACCTCTCTCTCTCTCTCTCTCTCTCTCTCTCTCTCTTTCCCACCGTTGGACGCAAACGTCACGTCCGCACTTGAACTTGAACGGAGGCAGCCCTCACACACACACACACACACACACACACACACACATACATACATACACGTACACACACACACACACACATGCACACACACAGAGGAGGAGGAGGGGGGCGAAACGAGCAGGACCGAGGGACTGAGCTGTCTTCAGAGAGAGAGAGAGAGACACAGAGAGATAGAGAGAGAGAGAGAGAGAGAGAGAGACAGAGAGAGAGAGAGAGAGAGAGAGAGAGAGAGAGAGAGAGA
>JBBPCX010000001.1:50059559-50077970 GCA_037974365.1 Hydrocynus forskahlii
CAACCTGCATCACATCATAACGTCCTAACACACACGCACACACATACGTACACACACACACACACACACACACACACACACACACACACACACACTCCACTTCTCACTTCCTGCATAGAATGGTTAAATGACCCCAGTTTCAAGGCCTGTTAGCGTTTGTATTTGACGGACAGAGGCTATTCCTGCTTTCTAGGCTGTGTGATAATATGGTTTCTCATTATTGTCATCACTTTTATTTGAGTATGTAAAGAACATGATGTAACAAAACTAAAACTTCACATATAGTCACAAACGATCTTTTTCAGCAAAAATATGAAAAGGAATTCATTAGGGATGGATAATAGCAGAATTACATCAGCATCAGTAGATTTGGTAATGCAACAGACTGATAAATGTTTGCATAGCGATGTATATGGCACTCTGAATCTCTCATGCGTGCTCGGAAAATATCACCGTACATTCAGCATTAAGGACAGCTCAGAGCTTTTTTTCATACAGAAGAAAACAGGATAGCACATGAAAAGCTTCAACTCCGAACGCTGACGCATTTTACCAGAGCAAATGAACACCGAGTAATTAATGTGGGAGCAGATTCTAATGAGTTAAAGGAGCCAGGTTTCTTTTTACGCTGAGGGTACACATAATGATAACAAAACAAAATGCTTGAAGTCCCATAACCGGGGAAAAATACCCTTTAATGAGGAAAGATATACAGCAATTACTCCACTCCCCCTTAGAAAATTTCCCTTGTACGTTTATTAGTGTGTGTGGGTAAAGTCAATCTTATCTGTGAGAATAAGGGCCAACCAGTGAAGAGGAACCACTTGAGGGTTGAATCCAATATTTCTCACCTAAATATCAGCAGGACACAGGCTTTCTCAGCACCGCATTGTATTGCCACTTAGCCATCTTAAGTTCCAGCTAAATTTAATTATGTTTAATAGCCCTAATTAAATAAAATATGACATTGCACATAGCCTTAGGCTAGAGGAGTTGCTGGGGACAAAAGGGGATGGCTCTGGTTGTGTGTGTGTGACTAGAAGAGTGCTGTTCATTTGGAATGCGCTTTACTCCATAGACAACAACGAAAAGGAATGTATTTGAGAGAACTTGGAAAGATATCGTCTGAATGTCACCTTAAGAAGTATGTACATCACTTTAATGCATATACAGCTGTTTAATGCCATTTATTATTTCATTGCTGAAGTAATATTGTGGGGCTGGAAATGTTGTTTGGTTTGATATGTGCTGATAAATATCAGTTTGTTTTTTTTCACGTTCAGATGTCTCACTGAAACAAGAACTTCTATGGACAGTGCAGATTCAAAATTTTTTGTCTATACCTTTGTCATTTTAAGTAGAAAAGGAGATATTTTATTAGATGCAAAGTTATGTTGCACAGTCTTGTTTTGGGGATATAAACCCATCCTTTACATCATTGATTTGTTTTGTCTTGGCGACAAAAGCCTGTTGATATCAAATGGAACCAAATGGAAATTCATTGTGTTATTAACAGTTTAATTGTATATTTGAATACACTCTTAAAAATAAATCTGCCACAAAGAAGTCCTGTCTCTCCAGAGATCCACTGTTGTGACTGAAACATGTGAGTGAGAAGAACCTTTTTAAAGTTTAGACCTGTGTAGAACCTTTACATTCACACTCACAAATCATTTTCAAACATGGTTTTTAGGGAACCAAGTACAGTTCTTCTGTGGCATCCCTCAAAGAACTCTCTAGAGCATCTTTGTGAAGAATGTAATAGAACAAAACTAATGCCTCTGGGGTCACAGTCCAGTATATATTCAGATCTTATTATTCTCAAGCATGAAAGTGGAGGCTCTAAATAGACCAAATAGCATAAAACTGTCTGAAAGTGCCATTGGGTTGTTCCTGGCTGTAGATGACAATGAATATTTGCAATATACACTCAGCAGCAGTGAGTAAAAGAAAGCATAAGGAATTAAGCACTCAGCATCTTCCACACCAAACCTAACTTAACATGAGTAACTGTTAAAGACTTGTCATCCATTGTTAGATTCATAGTTTTAAGTAGCATGTCAGTGGTAGCGATAAAAGTAAAAGTCAAACTGGGACAGCTGCTGAGAAAGCTTAACCATACAAGATAATGCATTGCTGCTATTATTTTGGGATGCCGAGTCAGTCCGAAGGATGAATTTGGTGCTGTCGGTTGTGATTAAACCCTTGCCTTTGCAGTCGGCTTTCAGAGACAATGTGAAAACTTAAATAAGCAACACAGATTTCGCCAAGAATAGGTTGGATTGATTGGGGCTACGCAGACACACTGTTTGTATGAAGTCCTTTGAGCTAAGTTGATGAAAAAGCATCCATGCACTTGAGAACTTGGGTAAAAGCCATCGTTTGTTTTAGGCGAAACAGTGGAACGCGATGAGCTGTTAGCTTCCGGGCCGCATTGAAATTGAGGCTAACTGATTTGCTAGACAGGTAGAAAGAAGAACGTGTCTCCTGATTCAAAACAGTGGAAATAAAATCATCATGGCCAAACGAAAAAGCTTTAACCTTAAAGCAATACTCTGCCAGTGTTTTACTCTTCTTTACACACACACACACACACACGCACACACACTCACACACACTCACACACACACACACACACACACACTCATACACTCACACTATCACCATAGGAACAGCAGCGGGCCACGTGGTGACATCGACGATGCTGTAGTTTGGTGAGATGGGGCCTTGTTCCTGTCAGTTTTGCAATGTTTCTCTCTCTCTCTCTCTCTCTCTCACTCTGACTCCCCCCCCCTTCACTCTCTCTCTTTCTGTCTCCCCTAGTGCCTGCCCCAGCTTGGCTGGCTCACAGAGCTTTACAAGTCTAACAAGTGCAGTGACAGGGGGAGTTATTTCTGACCCTTGGCTCACCAGATCGCTGTGGTGAATATTTCATGAGACATGCTATATTTATAAAGATATTTACCTCAAACATGCTCCGCTCTCCCCCAGCAGCTTAGCTCCAAACTCCCAGCCTCTCTAGCTTGCTCGGGCTGGGGCAGAATCATCACCGCAGAGTGGCCCTTAATAGTATTAGTTAGCTCTAATAAACCCAGCGGAGCTAATAAGAGGACTGAATTACTGTATGTCAACTCAAAATGCTGCCCTTCAGCTTATTTATTTTCTTCATTCTTTATTACCCCTCAAACTGTAGGCTTATTATTCACCTTTTAATCTTAAGATGTTTTATTCAATGACTACTATATTGTTGCAGTTTCTCAAAATATTTGAAAATGCCACTTGCTCTGTACATTGTGTGAATATTTTTTGATGAATGGACCAATACCAGTGATCCAAGTCTACTACTACTAACTACAAAGTCTCTGAAACATACAGAGTGACATACAGAGTTTATTTTTTCCTTTGTCCTATAAAGCTTACTCTGTAACTGGTATAGGTTCCTGAAAACCCCACGAACAAAAGACTGAGACTGATTGAGACAATTGGGCTTTCTGATTCCAAGTCGTGTTTTGCTCTCTGTGTTTGAACTTCTGTCCAGAGAGATTTGTTTTGATCAGTGTTTCTCGTGATGGTTCAGTCTGACTGCTATTGTTTTGGAGGTGAGTGCTGTTCCCATAAAAATCTACTATGGGCGACATGTGTAACTGAGTGTGTGGTCTTTATAGCATATGTGTTTCGTATATATTTTATATATATTTATATATATAGTTTTTTCTTATTTTGATTTCAATCTTTTTTTTCCTCTCCAGAATTACGTATTTCCAAAACAGTAGCCTAATTTGCAGTGTATGTAAATTTAACAAAACACTTGTCATTTTGGTCATTTTTATTGGTCCGCTCATTGGCACAATTGAAATAAAGTAGAACTACATAATAAAAAAAAATGACAAAAATGCAGATAGATCTCCCTGACAAGAACAAATACAAACAAACATACATTCACCCAAACCTACACATTATGCACACACCCAAACTCACTGACTCTCGAGTTCACAAACACAAGCACAGAGATATGAAGCCCCTCTTGGTACAGAGGACATCTCAGTTGAGAGTGGATGGCTGTGTCTACACGTTCACTCAGGGTGCTCTTCAATAAATAATGATGCAGCGTGGGCATGGGCACAGCGATATTGAAAACATGTTTCCCTAATATGACACACATGCCTTTTTCCAATTAAAATTCACAAAAGGCTGGTGGGGGGATGGCCTGGTGCTGGGGCCACGCCAGAATCGATGCGAGGAGATTACGTGGTGAGGTGAATGTGCGTTTGATTTAATGTGCTCTTTTAGAGCCATTATTCCTGCTGGTCTTCTTGGTTTTTTTTTTGTTGTTGTTTCAATAAAGCCAGGAGAGCCTCGACCAAGCAGCCGCTTTTGAAGTGGTAATTGCCCACTTTTGTCTAGTTATCCGTTGTTCTCTCGCTCTCTCTCTTTCGTCTCCTTCTTTCTTTCTCTCGCTCTCTCTCTTTCTCCATCTCTCTCCCTCCCTCTCCTCCTCTGTCTCCCTTTCTCTTTCTTTCCTCTTTCCTCTTTCCTCTCACGCTCTCTCTTTCTTGTTTATCTCATCTCTGTATTGTTAGCCTTCAGCTATTAGCATTTTCTCTTCACAGGAACTCTTTATATTATCATGTTTATATGTCTATAATTTATTATTATATGTTCACACATGTGTTTCAGCTGAAAAGTCATAAGTAGTGAAGATGCATTTAGGTCATAAAACCCATGTGTAAAGTTTCTGTCATTTAACCCCAAGAATGAAAGTGGCGCAGTGGGATGTAGATTATCGCAGATTTTCAGTCTACTAGTGATTCGGCAGCTCATATTTTTTGCCCAGTGCTGCGTTTAAGCCTACAAAAACATGTAAACATGGTAGAGTGGCTGTTTTAAGTGACATGTCTGCTAATCTGCATTTGATTGCACTGCCTTGGCTCTTCTGTCTGTGCTAAGACATCTTCCTGTGGAGATTAAATGGCCTTACACATCGCTACACAAGTTCCCTTTGGTGAAACGTACTTTAATTTCTCCCTCCTGTGTGCTTAATCCACAACTACTCTGAAATTCAGCAAAGTGCTACCTTTACTTCAGGCTTCAAATGCTTTCCAAAGCCTCGCTGTTGGGCTGTGTCCAGCAGCAGAAGGAAGGAAGAGCAAGGAAAGAAAGAGAGGGAGAGAGACAGTGAGAGACAGAGACAGAGAGAGGGAGAGAGAGAGGGAAAGAGAGAGAGAGAGAGAGTGCAAAACAGTTTTAGACATTAATAGACCGTAAAAAGCAAAAGCTGCATCTATGTACTTCTTAGCATCTTCAAATCCTTTTCAGATTTTTGCCTGGTTGCTTTTTTCAGTTAATCACTTTGCATGCACTCATTTAAATATTAAAATTTTCTTTAATCATCAAAGGCAGGGAGCCTTATGCATATTCATATCTTCAACCCCCCCCCCCCTCCACCCCCCGCACTTTCCCCAGAATTACAGGTTCATTACCTCGCTCCAAAGCCAAACAGTCATTACCAAGAGCCAGCTTTTTAATTGCTGATGCCTGGCCATCATCGCCTTACCGCTCAGATTTAAAGTTCCATAAGAAAAAAGGGGGGGAAAAAAATCCCAAGTTTAAAATAACTTAACATTCTTGTTATACATTCTCTGTGCTGTGGTAGAGTGTGCAAGACAGAGAGAGAGAGAAAAAGAGAGAGAGAGAGAGAAAAAGAGAGAGAGAGAGAGAGAGAGAGAGGGAGAGAGAGAAAAACCTGTTCTCTGGCTGGAGCTCTGAATATTTGTCAAGAGGCTTGACGAAAGTTGCATTTGCATAATGACTTTGTAGTTCTGCATTAATAAAATTTGCATATGAAGCCGTGTTAATTACTCCTGATCAGGCTTTTTTGCATTCATGCATGGTAATTTTCTGAGACTTGCGAGAATTGATGTCCTGGCGTCAGGGCTGTGATTGGTGGCGGTGGCGGTTGTTGAGGTGGGGGTGTGTGAGCGTGTGTGTGTGTGTATGTGTGTGTGTGTGTGTGTGTGTGTGTGTGTTGGGGAGGGGGTCATAAGGAGAGGGAGAGGAAGGGAGGGAGAGATAGTGCTGGATGAAGCTAGAGAAAGAGAAGATGGCACGTTTTGTGTGTTTGTGCGAGTCTTTTCTGCTGCATTGCTTTCTTACCATTTCCTCAGATTCCTTCTGTAAATGGTGCCACATAAAGTACAGATATCAGAGCAAAATTATCTATAATGAAACACTGCAGAGCATAAAGATTAAATACCCTCTCAATGGCAGACAAATCCATTGTTTACCATATGCATTCAGAACAGCACAGGGTCCACAAAGCATTTTTTTCCCGATTGTCCCATCATCTTTTTCTCTTTATTCCTTTTTCTTATCATTCATTCGCTTCTTCTTTTGCTTCATTGTATCTATTGTTCATTTTCTTCATCTTTGTTTTCTTTTTCTTCTTTCCAACTAGGTTTTTTTGTTTACTTCTTCTTCTTCTGCTCTTAATCCATTTTTCACCTTCCTAGTCCTTTTCTTGTTTTTCGTTTTTTTGTTGTTGTTGATGATGACAGTGATGATCAATTTCTTCTTCTTCTTTGTCTCCTTCTTGATCCTGTTCTTTTTCTTTTCATTCTTTATTCGTTATCTTGTTTTTCTTCCTGCCCTTTGCAGAAACCTAAGAGCTTCAGAGTATGCACCTTTTAACACACTTGGATTTTAAGCACATAAATCAGTAGTCTTAAGGGTATTGCATTAATTCTTGCAGGTCAATTTGTACACCTTTAACTTATGCTGCCTTTTCCACTGATATTTTCCCTCCTTTGTAAAGACCCTGCTGAGTTCAAGTGTTTGCCTATGGAATTTTGGCCCCTCACTTGTGGTTTGGCAAAGGCATCACACACTACTCTGTATGTGTATGCGGGTGTGTGTGTGTGTGTGTGTGTGTATGTGTATGAGCGTGTGCCTGCCTGATTGTGTGCCCACACTAGCAAAAGCGATATGTGTTTATCTACATATGTGTGTGCGCGTGCGTGTGTGTGTCCCCCTTTCTTTTTTTTTCATTAGCCAGCGGTCTCCTGGTCATTTCAGTATAACGACAGAATTAAACACAGAACTTTAACCAGCATGAAGATTCTGGGGCCGCTTCCAAAACAAAGAGATCGTTTCGAGCACACAGACGCTTAACACATGAGTGTTGGAGTGTAAGCGCATGACAGCTTTTGGCGTGGCTTCAGCCTGGCTGCTATTAAATGCCGACATGTGTGTCATCAGTGTTGTGATAATTTTGGAGAAAAACGCACAGCACCTTTAAACTTTTAAAGATGATCTAATCATGTCTAATCTATAAGCCAATTCACTTCACATCCTTCAAAGGAGACGAAAGAAGGCCGAGCGTGTGTGTCTACTGTTTTCTTTGGACTCTTAGGGAACAGATCTCAGCGGTGTCCTTTGGATTAACACAGGACACTTGGCCTTGGTCAGTCTTTAATTTGTCAAGAGGAGATGACAGCAAATAGTATGTGGTCGACAGAACTGTTGCCATGTCTATGGATGCGATGAAATTATTTAATCCAACTAGTTTTTGTCTTTTGTGAAGGACTAGAGTAATATTGTGTCTAGTAATCGGGATTTGTTGTAAGTGTGTGCATGTGTGTGTGTGGAGGAATATAAATACTTGCCTGTGTTTGAGAATGAAGGTCATCATGCATTGTTGTTGCTGACAAAAAATAAAACAATGTAATATCAAAAGATTGCAAATTCACTGAAGAGGGCAAAGAGGTTAAACATTTCTAATGGAAGTTAATGTAACGATTTGAATGTGACAAGACATTTTGAAGCACTTTTTGGTCATTTTGCTAGGGGTCTATTTATCATACTCACACAGTATGAAGAACATAGTGTTGAGTGTAGAAAAACAACAACAACAAAAATAAGTAGAATGTTATGGATTTTCAGGCCAATGACAATATATAAACAAATATACTGCCATTATAGAGAAATCTCCACACCACAAATCTCCACAAATTTGAGTATGAATAAATGTCCATAACTTTACTGTGCATTAATGGGTCATTTTGGAGCATTTCTATTGGTCCATTCAGAATAAAAAGTTCATGCAATGTAAGGGTTTGGTGGCATTTTCAAATGGGGTAAAAACAAACAAACAAGCTAAAAACATATAATTTTAATAAAAAATCTAATTTAGAAAATGACTTGGTATATGAAACCACATGGAAGATTTACTAAACAAATATATAAAAGACTTTTATTTTGTAATAAAACCATTGAAGATGCAATCAGATTTATTACATGCTAGTCTAATGTTTAAAGTGGCAAAATATCTCTTTACTGTAAAGTTGCTAAGTTCATTTTCTGGAGCAGTGAGAGTTTAACACATGCCACATGAAGACATCAAACACTCCCTATGCCACTCTGTGGTAGTGGCCTGACGGCATCTCAGGCTCCCTCTACCGCAGGCGGGGAATAAACTTGTCGCCGATTTGGATCGTGAACGCTGGCGAAACGCTCCGCACCCGCCTGTGGCTTTTGCCCTCACACTGATCATGTTTTTCCCCTCTTCATTTTTATTGTCAGTGGAGATGTACTGGGAAACAGACACTCGCAGTCTATGCCACTGCGCTTTTGCTGAATTATCCAAGGTAACTCGCCGCTCTTAAATCCTCTTAAGGTTCAAGAATTGAAACCACTTCTCCAGAAATGACACAGTCATTTTTTTTAAAGATTTTCTTTTCTTTTCTGCGGCCCTGCCAAAAGCTCGCCTTTTTCCTTTAGCTGGTTTGAAGGCAGGCCTTCTATTCAGAGCGGGGAGCACCTTCGCTGTTTGGCTTTTGCATGTCGTTACAGTAGCTCCGTTGGCCTGACACTGTTTGTTTTTTGCGCGCTAGTCTAGCGAGCATGAAAGATTTGAATTTGTAAAGCGGGGGAGAGGCTGGAGAAGGAAAGCGCATTGTAAGCCCCCTCCGGCAGGGCCCTAAGCAGGCCTAGACGTTAGGGCCTCTATACCTCGCGCTAAAGCGGCTTTGGTGAGAGTGGATCGGAGCCGCAGACAATGGCGCTCGTGTAGAAAGCAGTGGACAGGATGGGATTACCAGGTTAGCGCAGGTTCCTCGCCGCCGCTCACATGCTCTCTTGGGTCGCCTGGGCTTTTTTGAGCTTTTTGACACGGTGCGGCTGAAGGAATTAGTCCATCTCAGCCTACTTTAAAGTCTAACTATCTAATGGAGCCTCTCAAGCCTGGAGTGTTCCTGCAAAGGAAAAGGGGGCGTCACTATTTAGCAGGAGAAATCACCACTTAGCCCGAGCTAATTTTTCACTCTGTTAGCCCAGGAGGATTAAAGGCCAATGCAAAGTTTGGGATGGCGCTATAGAGAGGTGGCGGGGGGACACGGTTAGCTGTGGAATTAAAGCCCAATTACAAGCGACAGAGGGTTTGTTTGTTAGCGATGGAGGTGGGAAGTGTGTAGAAGATTGTGCGTGCGCTGGTGTGTGCTGGAGGGCGATGCAGCCTGACGAATGTGTGTTGATCCTCTTGTTTAGGGGGGTTTAAGGCTGCCCAATTTCACATGCTAACGGGTTCTGCACAAGCCCCAGACGCTCTACCCAGACCCAGCCACAACTCCAGAGAATTAAAGCCGTGACACAGGCTGCAATATTGATATTTGTCCTTTGTGGTCACTGTCTCTCTCTCTCACTCCTACTCTTTCTTTTTCTCTTCCTTCTTACCCTGAGAAGACACCATTCTTGCAAGCGCTAACAAAACCATGGTCGAATTCCATGGCAGTCATTTCTTACTTGCAGCTCATTGAAGAAAGCAGAGAATTTCAGTGGAATGTACAAATTCTAAACGTTCAATGCATACCATTTTTGCTTCTATAATTAGATTGCATCATTTGAATGTATTATTCAAATGAAAAATTACTGCACTTTGTTATTTCTTGGCATCGACTTAAGACAATCAGAGCATGTTGATACAGAAGGTAAATCAAACACAAATGTAATATCCTGACTCATCTTGTAATTAAATATGCAATTACATTGGCATAGTACAGTAATAACTTTTGACTTCCAAGGGTTAAAACCTTGTCAGAGTGTAAAGCAAGAGAATGCCAGACTGGGGTGCGTATGGCAGCCCTGTAATCACGCTACTCTTGTAGTAATTGTTCACGTCTGTGGAGTTTGGTGAAAGTGCTCTATCAAAGCATAGGCTGTTGAGAGGGATCACTAGCTGGCACTGTTCAATCATCCTTTGGTTGAACTCCTTAAGCTATTGTTATTAAGATTTATTATTCAGTAACTACTGTAATTACTATGTAACTAAAGTGGAAGCTTTGTAGTTATGTAGGTGAATCAGAATGTGGGCCCACATATGGACCCGCAGGAATAAAGGGGTGTACTTAAAGAGGTGTTGTAATGAATTCGTGCCTTAAGGGTCCACCTTAATCCCTCACTCTCATAACTGCGTATCAGACGTAGTGTTATAATAGCTAATGCATAATTGATGGTCATTACCAAAAGAGTCTAAAGATTAATAACTGATAACAAACCTGCAACACAGAGGGTTCACCCATTTCTGTCTTTCTCCCTGTGTTATTCTACTCTGCTTTCTGTCAGAGATTGAGATCATTGTCAATTCCCATTCCCCATCTCACCATTCTTCCAGGCCCTGATTTTGACTTTCCACATGCAGTGTTTAATGTTCTTCCCATCATGGGACAATATGCCAGTGAGTGTGGTGTTATTTTTCTGTTTACTGTGTATGTGGAGTGGCCTGGTTGGAGTAAATCGCGAGTGTGCTTTCATTAAGAAGTAGATCGAGCCTCTCATCATGGCGTTAGGCCGGAGCGTTTACTCGAAACGGCACTTTGTCAAAACACATGGCACCCGGCAAACACATCAAATTATTCACCTCGAACAAGTGTAATCACTGTAGTGCACTGGTCCTATTGATCTAAGCAACAAGGCCTCATAGAAAAGCATGACTTAAGGAGCGCTTGCTGCCTAAAAATCCATCAGATTTCTTATGATTAGGTTTTAGCTATTACATAAGAAATCGGTAAGTGAAAGCTGTGTGTGTTTGATCACTTTGTTTCAACGTCTGAAACAGCCCTTGCTGCAACCTGTTGGAGGGCTGAAAAGCCCACTGGCAAAATAATTTGTTTGATAGCTAGAGGACCTTTTAACTGTTAACAGTGCTAAATCTCAGGCAAAAGGGAGTGTGTCTAATCAAAAACAAGAAACATGTCTGACTGCCAGAGGAGAAACCTGCTAACAGTTCCTGAGCAGGGAGTAGGAGCAAGTTGTTGTTATTTTAAGATGGCACCCCTGTTGTCTGTATGGAAAGGTGTTAATGTAGCTGGCATTGGTTGAAGGCAAAACAGGAGATGAAAGGCATGTTTTAGAGAAAATTGCAGGTTGGATCATTTTGGTTCAGTTTACCCTCTCCAACCTTTAATTAGATGTGAGCTTTCATTCCAGTTAGGACATTAGGGCGGCTAGTGTCAGATTAGGCCACCCATGCTCTTAATCCCGCTTCTTCTCTTGTTGTATGTTTCTCTGCCACCTACGCTCTTTTCAAATAAATGTTCTTAAATCGTTCTTGGATTTGTGGTTTTAAGGAAACCTCTATTCGATATAAAACATTTACAACATGTTCCTTAAACTTTACAAAAGGGTCTGCACTTGCCCAGCTCATTTTCATTTGTTTTCCAAAAAAATCTTGTGAAATCTTTTGAAGAACCCATTTTGGCACTTTTGTTTTTAAGAGTGGACAGCTTTTTAACGTGCCCCCACATGGTGAGGTTTTCTCTCCATTTTGAATTTGGAGGAGACGGCTGGGGGTTTCACTCTATCCACAGTCTGTGGACCCCTTGTTGTTGAAAAGGATGGCATTCGGGCTTTTGCTGCTGGCGGAATTTTGGCCATCTGCCTAATTCGAAAGTGAGAGGTAGCATGAGAAATTAAATTAAATGGAGGCCAGTGCACCGTCCCAGTCTAATTGGTGGCTTCAGAGCTCTCTTTCTCTCTCTCTCTCTCTCTCTCTCTCTCTCTCTCTCTCTCTCTCTCACACACACACACACACACACTCACTCTCTCTCCTTTTCTCTCTCTCTCTCTCTTTCTAATCCTGCCAGACTGCTGTTCTCAGAGGCTGAGAGGCAGGTTGGACGCGGCATCCCTTCTCACCACTCACAGCCCAGAAATCAGATAAGAAACACAGGGCCAAATGAGCATCATTAAAGCTAATCAGCAGCACTGAAACAGAGGGAAAAGGGAGCAGGTCTGTGTCCGTGGATGATTCCAATCAACCACGTTATATTCAGAGGTGGGAAATGAATGTGGTGCCTGTCAGTAAAATCAAGAGTGCAGTGGTTGAGCAGAATATCACTTTCCACAGCCGTCTATCTTCTCAACAATTTTATAATGCAGACAGACCATGTTTCTGTACTGCAAACTTAGTGGAGCAGCATGTTTTATTTTTTGTTGGCTGGTATCAGAATTATATTATTGATACATAGTATTGCCATAAAACAATCAACATAATTCTCTCTCACAAAAATAGATTATTAAAATTGAAAACTTCTAAAACCAACGCAGATTCATTTTGGGTGTTTGAACCATTTTACAAGGTTCTTTGAAGTACATTTACAACTCGTTCTCCATCATAGAGAAGAACCATGAACAGAACCATGAAAAGAAATTGAGCAATATAGTTTTTTTTTTTGGTTTGTTATGGTTCTATATACTACATAACTTTTAGAGGACCCTGGAAGAACCCTTTCTGAAGAGTATGTCACAGGCATCTCTCCAGCAGTTCTTTGGCTGAGAAACAAATTGGGAATGCTTACAGGTTGTCTGGTGCAATCCTACTGCTCAAGGGGCCTTCAGTTTAAAAGCAGTTGACCAGTCAGCTGACCCCAACAAGTCATTGCCGTCCAGTACAATACAGCCTCTGCCAGCGTGAGAAAAAGTTTCCTTTGCCCTCTTGGCTGGCTTGTCTCCTGTGCCCATGTTTCTGCACCACACATCACAGGGACCTTTTATAGTGCCCACTTCTCTTTGTGGAGGGGATAGTGAATGCCCAGCTTTTATAGTTACATTTAAAGGGGAGTTGGATGCCTGGCCCAGCTGGGGCTCATTATGGTATACTCCATCCAAAAATGCACGTGTAATTAATTCACTCACACAGACCTTCATCCCTCCCTCCTTCCCTCCATCCCTCCGTCCGTTCTTCCCTCCGCTCCCAGGACCCTCTCTGCCTCTCCTTCTGTGTGAAAATCATGGAGGAACTCAGCTGAAGCCTGCACCAAGATCAGCGAGAGATCAATAACCCGCCTCAGGGATAAGAGACGCAAGTGAACCCTTAAAACAGGCGCGCTCGACGTCGCCCTGTTTAATTTCCGGTTGATGCGGGTTAAAATAGGAATGAATCATTGTCCTTTCATTTTAAACAATGTCCTTTGTCTGTCATTTTCTGCTGTGTTTTGTCTTTGCAATCCTCTGCCGCCTGGTGTCCTCTGCCAAGGCTCTATGGACTGCCTTAGCTTAGCAGCAGAGCAATCACAGACAGAGAGAGAGAGAGAGAGAGAGAGAGAGAGAGAGAGAGAGAGAGGGAGAAAAAGAGGGAGACAAACAGACAGACAGAGAAAGAGAGACAGAGAGAGAAAGAAGCCCTTTTAAACTCCTGCTGCCACTACTCTGCACCTAGCCTCTGATGTAAATCCACTCAAATGAAATGAATAGCTTTGCTTATGCAATTTTCTAAAGTCCGTTCTCCAGTGAGGCAATGCCAGGAAACGCTGCTTGCTCTTTGTCGGCAGTGAAGTTTTTCCAGTTCTTTTGCATTCTCTCCCTCTCTCTCTTTCTCTCTCTCTCTCTTCTGGCATGCAAGCTCAGTTTAAACCTTTTAGCGGGTTTACCTTTTCATTTACTAGCTCTACACAAAACAGGAAAAAAGATGCACAGTTTGAAGCAGCAGAGCAAGTATCATGCTGACATGTTCCTGTCCTGTTGTTCTAGAGACACTCATTAGGCCCATTAATGTCTCAGGCGCAACACTTTAATTACATTTACTAACATTTACTAAAGCGCTGTGGGTCACTCAGGTGACCTTTAGACGTCTTAATCTATTGAACCCCTACAACCAACAACACCACGTGTGAAGGTGTTGCTATGGAATCCGTGTAGCAGACAAAGCAGTGGCGCTGTAGAGTTCTGAAGTCTTTCCTCAGTTGACTAGGAGGGCTAGCAGAGGGCTGGCGGTGGAACAGCTCTGTTTCTTGCAAATGAAAACAGATTGGACTGGTTATGGGAGAGGGCCTGCTTTCAGTTAAACTGGAGACAGGCGTACTGTGTGAATGCCATACCCCCCACTACTACCACCCTCTCCTCCGTTTACAGCGTCTGACATGCTTTTTCCAGTACTGCTTTTTGCTGCGCTTTTTTTTTTTCTTTCAAGCTTCCCTTTCTTCAATTTTTTTTTCTGGCCCATTTTTTTCCGCCTGGGAATTAAACAGAAGGAGATTGTCATGCTCTCATGATCTCATTTATTGTTTTAGAATCATTTATTTTGATCGTCGGAGAGAAAACAGTAATGCTGTGAAGGTTGCATGGAAGAGTAAAACCCAGTTCAGTTTTTGACTTCATAGTAAGATCTTGAAAGTCACGTGATTGTTAGTGCCATCATTGACATCAATGCTGTTGCGGTTAAAACACCCCATTAAGAAGTGATCTCGATTAATAGATGATTTTTATTATAAAGATTTGATCCTTGTTATCCTGTCTAACAGAATGGTGACCAGGCCAAGTGGATTCTGCCATGTAGGCCATGCATTTTGTCCCGGAAATGTGATGCTGAACACAAACCTCTGCGTTCCTCTTGCCTCATTAGATTTTATTGCATTTATTCATTTATTTATTTTTCACACTGTCCATTAAAAGCCTTTAGCTGAAGATATGTTTTGTTGTTTTGCTCCAAAATATGGCCCCAGAGTGCAAGAGAATGTGAAGGAAATCGAGTGATTGTGTAATTAGTGTTATATTTCCGGCTGTTCCAGGCCAGGCTGAAGAAGCGAATGGGCTGGGGCACAATGGCTGGCACCGTTATGGGGTGCATTTGGTATGGCTGATTAGATTTTACAGGTGCTTGTTAAAGGGAGCCTTTCACACTTGTGAGTGCTTGATGATAGGAAGCACCTCATGTACTAGTTGTGTGGGTGTATGTGTGTAATTTTATGTGGAGTGTGTGTACGTGTGTTTGTGTGTCCAGGAGCCTCAGCTGTCCCTTGTCTTTGTGCAGTCCATCAGTTGCGGCTTGTGTGTAATCAGAACCTTATAAGGGCTGCTCGGGATGGTGTTGCCCCTGTTCTCCCCCTGTCTCTGGTCTGGATCTGTTCATCCAGGCCACAGCCTCGCTCTGCCACAGCAGTATAAACACAAACCTGGGCCAAAATGCAGGGCTATAACCCAGTGGTTCCCTGTCCTGGTCCTGGAGTAACCATGACCTTCACATTTTATGGTTCATTTCCACCCAAACACTTATTATCCATCCACAAATGTGTTCTACTATAATTACTTTTATATGACTACGCTAAACAAACATTGTAAATGTTCTAAAAAAATAGTTTGAGGAAACACATTCGGGCAGTTAATCAGGTAGATTCATGTCTTGTAAAGCTTAGCAAACCTAGCAACAGTTGTTAAGAAAGAAAGCATTTTCAGGTGGAGCAATTGATGAATAAGTTAAGTTATGTGTCGGATGTGTGTTAGACGAGAGAATACATCAAAATATGTGAGGCAGGGTTACTTTAGAACTAAAAGATTGAAAAAACATTTTTGGTTACCTTGAGAAATTTTTGGTGGGTGGATTTTTGAAGAACCAACAATTTAAGAACCGTTTATTTCAGGAGTGTAGGATTGCAAGGCTATGATCTAGACACGCGCACACAAACGCACACACACACACACACACACACACACACACACACACACACACACACACACACATTATTCCCCACCTTCTCCTCCCTTGTTGTAAGCTGTCCTCAGGATCAGTTCAGAGGCACAAATGCCAATACGCTGACACACACATCAAGGCTGGTGGTGTATCCTGCTCTTGTTCTGCTCTGACTGGGGCTGTTTTCCCTCAGCCCTCCTGCCCACTGCTCTGCTCTCCATTTGATAGTAATGAAGAGTGCTTCAAAGGTAATAATACCACCAGGAGGCTGAATGAGAAGGCTGCATATTTATAGGATGCTGACATAACTGGACGCTCTCTCAGTACACCCCTATCTCTCTCTCTCCCTCTCTCTCTCTCTCTCTCTCTCTCTCTCTCTCACAGACACACATACTTTGTTTTCTCTATTTTTCTCTCTTATCCCCTATCTCCTCTTTTTCTCTCTCTCTCTGTTTTTCTTTGTTACTCTCTCTCTCTCTCTCACTCTCTCATGCTCTCTCTCTCTCTCTCTCTCTCTCTCTCTCTCTCTCTCTCTCTCTCATATTTCCTCCTCCTTGGTGTCCGTTATTTTGCAGCTGACTGCTGGGTAAATAAGGTTGCCCAGCCTTGACCAAAAACCTCATTTTTACTCTTCGGCGGGAGTCATTCTCGCATTGCCTCGTCGACACATGGAGGAGTCCATAAAGCAATCAGCCAGGCTGTGAGTTCGGAGGGAAGAAACCGGCTGATATCGGGGGTCAGCTCATTCCGACACTGCTCAGACAAATTCCCACTGTCAGCAACGTCTTGGCAGCTCAGCAAGCGTCTATACGACGATTTCAGAGTCTGGATAGGACTTTAAAAGAGAAATTCCATATTATTTTGAAAATAAGCCTCTTTATATCACTGGATGCTACAGGTTATACTGTAAGGCCCCATGTTGCCAGTTCTGTTTGGCTAACAGAGCACAATGCTGTTACATCAGAGATGGAGCAGAGAGCCAGAAAGGGAGGCTCCAGGCGTGTGTGATGTGGGGATGCACCCACTTGGCCCATTCCGCTTTGGACTCTCTCACTAAAGGATGAGTAGTGGGAGGGGGGGTGGTTTGGACAGGAGGAGGGCTGATAGTGGTGGACTGGAGAGGCAGTCCAAAAATCTGTTCGTTTGCCATGCCGCTCAAATCAAGCTTATGGCACGTTCACGGTGGATTCAACCAATGGTGGCACGGAAACATCGGTTTATAGAGCTCTCTTATTTAGACAGCAACATGACATCACATGGCAGCAAAACAAGCAAACCCCATCACCCAATTAGACATTCGGCTCTTAACAGATGACAGTGTTTGCAAAGACGATGAGGCAGTCCGTGTTTGCTGAGAGACCCTGACCAGTCGTGGGTGGTTTTTCGTTCCAACTAAAAACATCCTTGCTTTAGCCAGGGAATGTAATAAATCTCACCTTATGTTGATTTGGAGTTGCATTGGATTTATCACATTTAAATGTGTGCTTCAGTTCAATCACTCAATTGCTAGAAGTAATATATGTTTTTCATTTGTAAGTGGTGTCATTTCAGAGCATCACTTTCATCACGTTACTTTTACCACTATGTTTCAGCACATCAACTTTTTTTTTTCATAATTGGCATCATCAACAACTTTTTTGACTTTAGCCTGAGCTTTTTCTTTGTTACCTTGTATGCATGTATGAATGAGGCATGTAGAGGCCTGCAGGTGAAGCAGCATTTCTCTGGGCTCCGCGCTCTGTATAGCCGGCTTAGTGCGTTTTTTTGGAGGGGGCTTGGATTACCCTCCTTCCTGCCTATTCCCCTACCCCAAGCCCCCCAGTGCTGACCAGGCCCAGCCTAGCGCCACAGCTAAGCCACGTCTGGCACTTTCACTTCTAATCCTTTTAATTTGTTAACATGACACAGGCCTTTTTAACGCAGAGCTGCTGACATAGGCCTTCTATATGAACCAGTGGCCCTCATCCATAAACTCTGGCTGAAAGATTCCACCTTTTACACACGCTTACACACACACAAACACACACACACACACACACACACACACACACACACACACAAACACACACACACTTACACACACACACACACGCACATGCAAGCATGCACGCACATACTTATGCTAATTTTAAACCTTATTTGAAAGCTCACTTCACTGATGTTCAGTGGTTGGAATAAATCCAGCAGGCTGGTGATGACAGTTAGACGTTTACCTTCGCACAGCTGTGGAGGGGATGAAGGCCTGAAATCTTCTCTTCTCTGTGACCCACTGGGCCATGGCTTTCTGACGCGATCTTCAAACATTAACTGTCTGAATCTTTCCCTTCCCTTATAACCTCACTTTCTCTCTCACGCGCACACGCATTTGTACATAACACACACACACACACACACACACACACACACACACGCGCGCGCACACACACACACACACACACACACACACACACACACAC
>JBBPCX010000001.1:50102120-50114939 GCA_037974365.1 Hydrocynus forskahlii
CCCCCCTTCCCCCTTCCCCCTTCCCCCTTACACACCCAACCACTGATAAACAAGGTATAGTACACAGTCAGTAATTCTTGACACCACAGTTTCACCCTCGACAACACTGTGCACTCTGCATGGGTTACATACATCGGGAGAATGCTCAGCTATTCACAGTGTTTTCTGGAATGATCTAGTTCATTAACTTTGTAAACCTGAAAACAACAAACGTTACTCCGGTAAACAGGAACCACAGACATCTTGTTAAGGTTAAACGTTAACTTAATGTGAATTGCAATGTGGAAACCTCAGAACAAGCAGTGTTAAGATCTAAAAACAGTGCAGTGTGAATCAACCCATGGACCTTATTTCAACAGTTTTTATCATAATTCTATCATAATACAATGTGGCAAAAAGAAGTGAGGAAAGGGAGGTGAGTGGAGAAAGATGGAGTGTCCTATAAAGTAGGGGTTGGTTACAGGAAAGCATCTCCAAAGCACCACAATGATTCACACTTTGAGATTTTTGCCCCTAGTTATTGGCTTTTGCATTATTGTTAGTTTCATCATATTTTGGCCAAAGAAGTCAGTAAAACCCTATCAACAACAATTCAATGTACACTCAATGGATCATTAAATGTGACAGCCTCTGTGGGAATCCCATGTTTATATAGATTTTGATTTTTTTTCTAAAAGCTGTATAAAATGGAATCCAGTGGTGGAATTAGGCTTGTTGAGACAGAACTGAGACAGACCGGGACGGGTTTTTGATTTGGCATCAGTTTCAAGGCAAAAGGGTAATTAAGCCTATCCCTGACTGGCCTGTTCTTTGAAGTCCCCGTAGGGGGGATTATTCCCACTGAAGGGGAAGAGCGAGAGAGAGAGAGAGAGGGGTGGGGTGGTGGTTGATGAGGGGATTGAAGGGGACTTTGACTCTCTTTACATTGAAATGTAGTCATGTGTAAACGAGTAGGCACCACTCATGCTCATCCAGTTTAGGACACAATTTAAGCAACCAAACTCATTGTAATCCAAACTTTTTACACCTCATTAATATGATTAACCTTGTCTTACCTCAGGTAAATTTGGAGATCCATTCAGAGTGTTTAACTCACACTCTAACTCATTAAAATCCACTCCCAGAATAGACGGTGTGTGTACATGTCCACATTGGTCATAGTTAAAGGGCATGTGGCACTGGAGCTTTTTTTTTTGATACTGTGTTTTCCATCACTATATAAAAGAAGCTTCATGCTGCCATTATTGTTGTACTGTGATTGTTTCTGAGTGAGCATGCACACACACTGAGAAGGCAATTCACATTGCTAAGGAAATGCTTATTATGATTTTTTAAAATCTGGATTATAATAAAAGTCCACTGAAGTGTGTAGTATAGGTCTATTCCTGAGTTTGTTAAAAAAGCTAAAAAAGCTAAAAAAGCTACTTTTTGCCTATGTATTGAAAGGGTACAGCCTGGCATCTAAAGTTCAAAATTAACAAACCCACCTGAGATCCAAACACTCAAACTTTTTTCGCTTTTTCTAATGAATTCATGAACTATGAACTGAAGCTAAAGCTGTATACACTGCTACATCTGATCCTGCCAGCAGCGTAACACAGTTCAGGGTGTTGTTTTGTTCTTTAAACTGTTTCAGACCGAGCCCATATACAGTAATCACCATGTAATGAGCATGAGCAGATAACGCAGGTCAGCAGATGATGCAATAATTTTAAAGATGAGGCTCCAGAGGAAAGAACGTGAAACACAGCGATTAAAATGTTTTTCTACCATGAGAAAAGAAATCAGTGGGGTGCAATAAAAGTTCAATAACTGAGACAAAATCTATGCATAAAAGGACTTTATTTGTCAAAAGTGGCAAAGAGATAGCGGAGGAAAAAGAAACGAGGCTGTTAATATTTCATTTAATCTCTATGACTGAGAAGGCCTGTATTTCTATTAGCCCATCCATTCACATGATAACAAGCAGAATGGATGAGTCTAACTGCAGAGAATCGGTTTGTGTGTGTGTGTGTGTGTGTGTGTGTGTGTGTGTGTGTGTGCGCATTTGTGTGTGTGAAGTCTGAGTGTGTCACTGCATGCATACATGTGTATGTATATGTGTGTGCATGTGTTTGCGCATAAATGTGAGAGTGTGTGTGTCTATACATGTGTGCTTTCAAATGTGCATGTGTTCATGTGTGTGTGTGTCCATACATATGTGTGTCCCTAAATATATTTGTGTGTGAGTTTGTGTGCATATGTGTGTGTTTCCAAACATGTGTGTGTGTCTGTGTGTACATGTGTGATAGGTCTTTCTCATCTATGGCTCCAAGGCTGTGGAACGCCCTCCCTGACTACCTGAGAGCCCCACAGTCTATTGATGTTTTTAAACGAAACTTAAAAACGCATCTTTTCAGAAAGGCGTTTTACTAATGCATTTTATAGATTTTCCTGTTTTTGTTTGTTTTTCTTTCACTCTGTGGCACTTTGAGATTGCTAAAATATAAAGTGCAATGCAAATAAAATCTATCATTATTATTATTATTGTTATTATTATTATTATTATTATTATTATTTCCATATGTTTGTGTGTACATATGTTGTACATATGCTTGTTGCTCCATATGTGTTTGTGTGTGTGTGTGTTTCCAAACCTGTGTGTGCTTTTCCAAATCTTTGTGTGTGTACATATGTTGTACACGTGTTTAGGTCCACATGCCTGTGTATGTTTCTGTATGTGTGTGTGTGTGTGTTCATGAACATGTGAGCACGAGTGCTTTTGTGCATGCATGTAAATAAGAATGTATTTGTTTGTGTGTTTGTATATGTGCATGTGCACTCTTGTACATATATGTAAGCATTGCACCCGTATGTATGTGAGCCTGAGTTTGTGTGTGTGTGCGTGCGTGTGTCCGTATAACACTTCCACTCATTACCCTGTTTTTGCTTATTTCCATTACATAAACAGCAGTAAGATTAAAGCCCCCCACCACACACACACAGGAGTTATTATGGTATGGGGTTATTTGTGCTTCATCCTGACGGCGTCGCGTCTCCTCCCCTCTCATTAAAAGGTGACTCTGAGTGACTTAAGCCATGGTGTGTGTGTCTTAGAGCGCGTGTTGAGAGGTACAGTGCTGCTTAAAGCTTCCAGATCAACATGGCTATTCTCTCCCTCTAAATCCCCCCCACCGGGCCTGGAGCGACGGCCCAGGAATTTACCGTCGGCCGGGAGGGAGGGAGCCCTTTACAAAACGCTTTCAAAGAGACCCTGAGTAAATAAAAACTCAGCCTAAGGTTTGGGCTTTTTTTTCTTCATGTACATACCTCAAAGGGGAGAAAAAAAAGAGGGTGGGAGGGTGGCTCACTTCATCATTATAGTAGGGGAAAGTCTCAGTGGAGGATGGTTCAATGAGGGAGTCATGGCGAATCAGGGGATTCCCCAGACTTGTGTTGTAATTATTACCATTATTATTCACCCAACTTGTCCTTGTCCAATTGATTGGCATGGCTGTTTCATGGCTGTTTCCAAAAGCTCTCTCCTCCTCCTCATATGACAGCTCCAACCGCTTGACAAACGACAAGAAAACTAATCAAAGACATTCAAATCAATTTGAGCCTCGACAAATGTAGCATCTCAAGTTGTGGCTATGCAAAAAAAAAAACAAAAAAAAAAACCTGCTGGTGCAGAAATGTTGGAATTTACTATATCGAACCACTGTACAGCAGTGGTGCAAGCGCCCGGGAGCTCTGTTGTAAACAGTGAAGAATATCACGAAGGAGGACGTCATTGTACCAAGTGCATCCTTTTGAGATCAACCAAAAAGCATACAAAACAAAAACAATATCCCATATGAATTCAGCAGTTAATCTTCTACTTTTATACAAATAATGAGGAGTGAAAAAGCATTTGAATCTAAAAACTAACCACAAAGTGAGACAAAGGAAGAAATCTACACTGTTCCTTGCAGTATTCCATTTAACTGCACCAAGACAGTCACTCAAACTTCACTTTTTTTCCTCCTTAAGTGAGGATGGGCTGAGTTCTTTAAAAAAAACAGCTGTGAACAGCTGAAGGCACTGGTGAGGTGCGTGGTGCCTTTTTGATATTCAGATTTGCCTGCCTACACAGAGCATTATGACACATTTGGATGATCGCATTGTGGGATTAGGAGGCTGCCTTGTCATTTTCAACAACAATACGGCGATTTAGGGATGCTATTTCTCACAGTGTGCCACGCATTAACGCCGGGCCCAAAGATTTACATAAATCTTTGTCTTAAGATGAAAGAAAGGGTTTGAGACAATGAAGTTAAGCTTTAGAAATGGGAAAGAAAGTGCGTGTGTGTATGTGTCTATGCGTGTGTGTCTATTGGGGGGATTGCCGACCAGGAGTAAAGCAAAAAAAAAGTTTTTTTCTTTATTCTAAATCACCCACTGTACTTCTGATACAAAGATACATAATGCCCTCTTTTTCATGTCCTCATCATAAAAAAATGAGCAGGAGAAATAAGCATTAGCTCCGCAGTGAGGGGAAAAAAAGAGAGAAAGCAGGCGAGGAAACGTTTCTTTCAGGCCGGGTTAGTGGTGCGTCTTTCACTGAATTGCTGTGCTCCTTAATCTTATTGCCTGTGGCAGTCATTTTGAAAACTGACCTAGATTGTTGCACCGCCCTCTCTGATTGGATTCATCCCGCCTGATTGTGAATTGGTTTACAGTACATCTGAGGCAAGAGATTGCAGTCGCAATCTGACCATTGACAGTAATTTCTCCGAGGTAACTGCAGAATGCAGATTCTCCAAAGTGGATTGGAACCCAGAGGTGTCATTATGTTCGCTTTGCTTGTTCGCATGCACACTAAACATCAGAAATTCTACTGTGACAAAGGTTCTGAAAATATTTTCTTTATCGTTTCTAGATTGTCCTTTGGAAGTTTTGGAAGCTGATCATTTATAAGGAAGTGTAAGTAAATATCTATATATGTGTTATTCATCAGAAGTCCCATTTCCTGTGAAACTGCAATTTAGTTCTGCGTGAACAGTAAAAATCCGTCAAAGAAGACCAGTAAAATTTGATTATTTTATGAGTCTGCTACAACAAGCAGTCACACAGGTATAAAAGAGCTATTTATATAATTCACTTATTAATTCATTTATTTAATTAATTAGTTATTTATTTATTCATTCATCTATTTATAAAGAGCAATACAAATACACAGCAGTTTTCTCTGTAACATAGTCTTTAATTTCCCATCAAACTCATTGTGTATTGAGCTGGAGTTGCTCTTAGCATCTCAGCATCTCAGCCTCTTTTCCTCAGCATATGCAGTGGCAGGCCAGGGCAGGGTCCATATGTCCTGCATATGATTGGATGCTCCCCTGCCGTTCAGAGCAAGAGCGTACGGAGTTGTGCCATGGCAACACTTTGGTGATTATAATTCCAGCAGAAAGGTCGTTATTTATTGCTTTTCTCCGCCTGGAGCAGCCAGCGGTGCCCATCCCTCAGTCCATGGTAATAAAATAAACAAATGGCAGAGGAGCAGCGGCCCACCTTGAACCGCTGAAAAAGGTTATTTACATGTGTGGAAACGCACACCACACATACACACACACACACACACACACCCCTACCTCGCAGGCACATACACATACTCACACACACACACACACACACACGCACACCAATAAAAAACTTACAACAATTGTATTACATATTCATTACATACATATATCACATATTAGTTGTCTATGTATTATTTCACATGATGATGATAATACGATATTGTATTAGACCAAGTGTGTGTGTGTGTGTGTGAATGTGTATATGTGTATATTTGTGTGTGTGTGTGTGTGTGTGTGTGTGTGTGTGCATGTGAGCATGTGTGTAACTCATTGCTCTGGGATGTTTTTGTTCATTCTGTTGTGATCAGTTCCCTGGGTCTGGAGTCCTCAGGAACATGACATTGTAATCTCGGCCATGTTTCATTTATGGACCTTACTGAAGCAGATAACGGCTGTTTTAACAAACAAAGATGATTGCTTCAGGGGCCACTCGCTCATCCTGAGGTAATTAAGACAAAGTAGCTCCCAGGGTTAGTGGGCAGGATTCATACAACCAGCTATCTATTATTTCTCTTTTAAAAAGGCTGAGCGTGTGTGTGTGTGTGTGTGTGTTTGCATGTGTGTGTGTGACAGAGAGACAGAGAGAGGGGTTGGGGGGGGGATGGGGGGGCAGGAGTATAGTGGGAGTGGGTTAAAGGAGAGCATTTGATTCAAAAGGTCTTTTGTCATGTTTTATCTGTGCTTAAATGGTCCCGTCGCTGTAGTGCTATCAGAGGCTTTGAGACTAATGAAATATAAAACAGGAGCTAGCGTGGATCAGTATGAATGCTAATGAACACCTTCCATTGTAAAAAGTGAAGGAACTCAGGTAACATGCAGCGGTTTATGTAGCCCATGTCAGATTTAACCCTTAAAAAAAAAAAAAAAAAAAAAATCCTCTACTACGATGATTGGCTGAAGCCTGTTCAAAGATAAAACACTTACACACCAATTCACTAAAGATTATACTACTTATTGAATAATCTTTGAGAAATAATAATGCAATCAAATGATTCAACAGCAATAATAATAATAATAATATCAACGATAATAATAATAATAATAATAATAATAATAATAATAATAACAATAAAAAATACTACTACTACTACTAATAATAATAATAATAAATGTAAGTTGATTCAGAAACTTACCATTAACAAACTATTAGTAGATATACAACTACTTTTTTTGCTATTATTTGCTATTATTAATAAATTAATTATTTGTTGAGCATTACAGTATTTTTCTGTATTGCTTTTATCATGATTGTCACTCATGACCATGTTGCAGTGATTTTAGCAGGATTAAGAAAGTTTCGCTCCACACCAAGCCTAAAACACCTCTTAACTGTGTAACTGTATTCTATAAGACTCTAAGCTCAAAGTTTATTGTTCAGTTATTGATCCTGAGTTCCTACTAATATGTTCTGTATTTGTAGGAGTAAGCATTTGATTAGTAGCCCCACCTTTAGAAGAAAGAACTGGAGCAAAACTCTATAATTATAATTTCTGTATTAATCTACATTTTCACAGCTGTATAATAAATGGTAGAGCTGGTATTACACTTGTTTCACACCCTATAGGGTAGCATAATCATTCATCTGAATTTGCTATAATACTATAGGAAAAGGAAACCTTTAAAGAAATAGTTTTACTAAAGACTACATTCATCATTAGTGAACAAATGAAGCTGTAAAGACAGAAGTTTAATGAGTTAAAAAAAAAAAGAAGGCAACATCATAGCCGAACGTCTCCATTTAAAAACCATCCCATTGGTGCTCATTTCTTCTGGAACAAAAAATACATATAAAGCACACTGTTTTTCAGGACATGGCTCTAAGTAATACAGACATTAACCCCTGAAACCACTTAACAAGGCTTATTGTGAGCATGGAAGCCAGCACGTTCAGCAGCTATAAATAATTCATTAACTTCTATGAATCTAATTTGTAGGAAGTGCTGTATTTATGAGTGTGAACAACTGAAGTATGCACCCACATAAGAATTCTTGGAGCAGTGCAATAAAAGGTCCTTTGTTGAGGTTCTTCCTAGAACCTTTGGATAAAGTAGTGGTTCTTTAATATTTAAATAGAGTCTTCACACTCACAAACTCACAAATGATTCTATAGGGCTCCAGAAGTGGCATTCTGTGGCATCTCTCTAAGAACACTTCAGTTCCCAAGATTTAAGGGAACCAAAAGTGTTTTTTCTCTGGCATTGCATAAAAACCCTCTGGCATCTTCATTTTAAAGGGTGCAAATACTGAACCTTGGGGTTGAAGGGGTTAATACACTGCAGGTGGAGACTGGGGTGCGTGTCTTTGGCTGAGGTGGAAGGTGAGAATGGAGTGATGTGGAGAAGCAGTGTGCTCTGCATACATCACGGCTTGTCGGGCACAATGACTCGGGCTATCTGTTTGTTGTAGGCCGCATCCCCAGCCATGTTTATTTGTAAACTGAGCAGACAATATGAAAAGCTGGGCTGTACAAAGAGTCCAGGCTGCCAGCTGGCTGGCTGAGGGTATTCACCCCCCCCCCACATCTACCCTACAATGCCAAGCCCCTCAGCAGACGCCTGGATGCACACACACACGCGAGCACACACACACACACACATACTCTCACAAAACACAAGTACGCACAAACAAAATCACACGAACACAAGCGTACACACACACAAAGGCACACACACACATACATATATATAAATGCACTTATACTCATGTAAAACAAAAACATGTACAAATAAATTCGTATATATGTATATAATATATATTTGGATATATTTTTTGAAATCCCGAAAACACAAGTGTGCAGCGTACACAAGTGAAAGCACAGATAAGGTTAAAAATACTTGAGTAATTGCACTTTGATGCTGTACTTAAGCATTATTTTAGGTATTTCAGACCTTCAAAGAACTCCATTGTTTGTTCTTTTCTCCACAGTTCCTGTGCATCAATGTCCTTTTTTTTTTTCATTAAAACATCCAAACAAATTCATATCAGCATACAATACAGTTTCCCACAACTAAGCTAATTCATCTTTGTGAGAGGACTAAACAACCAATTAGTCACAGCACACAACAAATACAACTTTTCATTGTTTACTTCTTACTTCTATATACAACGCCGAGCTGGTTTCGCAAAAACAGACCAGAAGATGTCTGACTGACTGCCCACGTGTTAAAACACCTCTTTACACTCACACTTTTCCTTAATGCTCAAAGCACGTCGAATATCAGGTTCCCTTTTCTCCATTGTACAAATCTGTGATCTAACCCTGATCAGTGTAGTGTCAGATGCAGTGTAACACTAACACTACCTCAAACAAATCCAATACCAGGCATTTCAGCATCGGCTCAGCAGAGCCAACCAGGCCCTCAGATAAAGACTCACATGTTTTCCTGTTTCAGTATTTTGGAAACTTTATTATTGTTCTATATTTAACAAAAAAACAGCAGAAACTAATTTTACCCAATTCATCAAAATAATTGGCCACCTTTCTCTACTCACATGCCTTCAATAATCAAACACACGCACACACATACACACAAATGCCCAGGTAGCCTCTGGCCTTCTCACTAAAAATCCTCCATCTTGGAGTGCCAGCCAATCGATTTTCTTATGCTAAGTGTGTGTGTGTGTGTGTGTGTGTGTGTGTGTGTGTGTGTGTGTGCATGTGTGTGTATTTGTTTGTGTGTGTATTTGTTTGTGTGTGTGTGTGTGTGTGTGTGTGTGTGTGTGTGTATAGACCAGCTTCAAGCCCCCTGGTGAGAAAACAAATTGGTCTCTGTTTCTGTTCACATCAATTGATGTTCTATTAAGACCAGATGGCCTTGATAGGCATAAACCTGTCTTGCAGAAAATACATCCATGTCTATTCATTTTCTGTCTTTTCCACTTCAACACTTCAGAGTTTTAGCCATAGGCTGATGGCACCATGACCAAGAGTCAAACACCAACATCTGACATCCATCAGGGCTTTTGCCTGCTTAGTTCTCATCACACCACACACACACACACACACACACACAGACACACACAGACACACACACACAGAGCACATACACCTCTCGCTTTCTGTGGTTGCATGTTCATCACCTACAAATTACCTGGTAATGTTGGTAACTTAACAAGAGAACGTAAACTTTTATGCACTTTAATGTAAGTTTTAGTCTAAGGTATTCTGGATTTACACTGGTCAGTTCATCATGGCAGTTTCACACAATGTAAAATCCAGCTGGTGTAGAAAAAAAATTGAGATGCATGGTATTCTTTGGACAAATCAATATTTTACATCCATCAGAAAGGTCACACAGTAAGGACATCATCTTAAAAATAAAGGGATCAAAAGAGTTATTTGTTCAGTGTCATAGAAGAACCATTTTATTGTTCTGTAAAAAAACTCTTAGAAAATCAAGTGCTTTGATAAATGAATGTTTGAGTGTGAAGAACCTTTTAAAGTTCAATGGACCTACGCCTAATGTAAAGGATGTTGAAAGAACCCTTAAAATCACAAAGTGCCTTTTCATTGTGTGGAGGATCTTTAAAAGATTCTTTACACTCTCAGATCTAGCGAAAAATTATTTTTCTATGCAACTGCTCAAAACCCCCTGTATAGTATTGTTATTTTTAGGAACACAGATGAGTTGTTTTGTGTGTTTTCTAATTCTGCAAAGTATCCATTACCTCCAGCAACATAGTGTATTACACTACATTATGCAGTGACTGTAAACAAAAACTGCAGGGATCAAATGTCATTAATGTATGACTTCATATTTACACCAAGCAGATGTAACATTAAACCCGCGGTCAGGTGCAGTGAATATCATTGTTTGTCTTCTTACAACGTCACCTGTCAAGAGTTGGGATGTATTAGGCGGCCAGTGAACAGTTCGTTCTTAAAGTTGATAAATTCTATCCTGTAAAAAACGGACAAGCATGAAGATCTGAGAGACTTTTCATGAAGTGCTGGGTCAGATCATTTCCAAAACTGCAGGTCTTGTGGTTCCCAGTGGTCAGTGGTTTTTACCTACCAAAAGTCAGGAGGGACTACAAGCTAGCCAATCTAGTCTGATCCATAAGGAGCACAAATTGCTGAAAAATGTTCATGCAGACTATGATGGAAAGGTGCATTCCAGCTTGCTGTATATGGGGTAGTATGGCTGGAATTGGTTATGGTTAGGGTTAGGCTTAGGGTTAGGGACTTTCCCCGTCTCACGGCATTTCAACCTTTTAACATTTCAACAATAAGGAATCAACTCATTATTTCTCTCCTACTGTCCCTCAGTCAGCAGGTACCGCTGATACTGGCAATGTTATGCACTTCGAATTAAAATACATAGGTTACTGAAACGCTGTCCTAGCATGAAAAAATGTCCTAAAAAAAAGTCCTAAAGCATGATCACAGCACGTATTTTGATTACATTGTATATCGTGATGGCATTGTATATCGTGAGATCGGGCTCGTTTTGTTACAGTATGTGGATGGACGAGTGTGTGTGTGTGTGTCTCTTACCAGGGCAAGAGATGACACCAGGATGCACTTTGGAAAGAAGGCAAGTCAGCAGACATGCTCTGGGCAATGTTCTGCAATGACACCTTGGGTCAAGGCATTCATGTGGATGTGACTTTGACATGTATTGTCTACCTAAACATTGTTGTAGATCAGATACATCAGTCGCGTTTTTCAGCAGGATAATAAGCCCTGCCAGACTGTCAAAAATGTTCAGAAATGGTTTGAGGAACATTGTATCCAAATAGGGTTGACTTGATATCCAAATTCCCCAGATCTCAATCCAATCAAGCATCTGTGGGATGTGCTGGACAAACTAGTTTGATCAATGGAGAACTTTATCAAACCTATGATTCTATGCCACATTTGTATTGTACACATGTTAATTATTATGATTTGCATGTCTTGAGAAGTTTATCATTGTACTTACAGTCTTACTCGGTCAAGTTAAATGTCATAGTTTTGCCATGTTTGTGTCTTATTTTTATATAAAAATATGAAAAATTAAACAAACTACACCCTTAGCAAAAATGACAATGTAGTACCAAAAAGAGATTTAAATGTCCTTTTGGTGCTACTTTTGAAATAGTGTGTAGTAATCTAATTGATATAATATGTATATGTATAATATAGTATGTAGTAATCTTACATATGAAAAAGCTCAGAACGCTAGGACTAAATCAGTGTTAACTCTTGTATTGTATTGCATGCAGTTTATTCTTTGCATGCATCTTCTAATATTCTTTGATTTCTCCAGGTGTATCGGCATCTCTGTACTTCATTGAAACTCATCTAAGCTCCTGTCACAGAAACTGTCTGCATATGATCTTAAGACGATGAAAGCTCTGATTAATTGAGCTCTAATTTACAGTGGAATGGATTTGTGTCTGAGAGGTTAATGTTGTAGATTCCACAGAAAATGACTCGCCTATCTCTACATGTTTTTTTTTTTATCTTCCCCAGAGGGAACTGTAACATTTATAATTACCCACTGGAGCGTGGGGCCTGAGTTTTGTGGGCCTTTTTATTGAGTCTCTAAATTGAGGTCAGTGTGTCCTGCTTTAAGGTATGCCACAGGTCAGAAGAGAGCTATTGTTGGAATATCAAAATGTAGACATGCAATGCAAATTGGCTAAATGAAAATATTATACTTTCTTTCTTTATCTTTGGCACATTAATTTTATTGTCGTACCCTGCAATCACCCAGGAGGGGGGCCTATCAGTCGCTGTGATGTGAAAGAGTGACGAGCGCCAGAGAAAGCATCTCTCTCTGACTCAGCATGGAGGTGGTCAGGCTGATTTTAACGGCCATCCATACTGTGGGCTCTGGGGCTGACCGCAGGCTTTTACCAAGGCTTTACCAAAGGCCCTTCTGAACGTCTTTGGAAGCCTCTTTCTTACTCCAGTAAGAAGAGTCCCCTCACATTTTCCAAGCGACTGTGATTCAGGGAAGCAGACTGAGTGAGCTGTGAGGGGAAAAAAGGGACATTTCCCTCCAAAGGCTGCGTCAGTGGACCAAACAGCTGTGGAGCGCAGTGGGCTGACCTAAATGACAAACTTCAGTAAAACCAAGACCCTGTTGAACAGGGTGTTCTTTAGGCCTGTGGCTCAGAATCCAACCTCCAAAAGCAGTGTGTGAGTGTGTGTGTGTGTGTGTGTGTGTGTGTATGAGAGAGCGAGAGAGAGAGAGAGAGAGAGAGAGAGAGAGAGAGAGAGAGAGCG
>JBBPCX010000001.1:50127673-50160378 GCA_037974365.1 Hydrocynus forskahlii
TAAATAAGTAAATAAAATAAATAAAAGTGAATAAAATATTAAGAAAACTGATCAAATCCATGAACTGAGAGCAGTGTTTTGGGCTTATGTGCAAATAAGGTTTGGCATTCAGGGTCTGTTTAATAAAGGTAATAGCCATAGACATTTGAATAGGCATGGGGCCAGAGCGATGTGAATATGAAAAACAGGTCATCTGAATATCACCACTTCTGCATGCTGGCATAAAGCCACAAGTTTAAATAGCTTAAGACAATATAACGGTCAGAAAACATATGCTAATTTAGTTAAACAGTCATAATTTCTCAGACATTACCAAGCTCAGCATGCAAGGATCAGATTATCGGCTCTCATGTGCTTAACTAGAACGATCCAATCCCTTCATGTCTTTACAATGTTAAACAAAGGCAAATAACACAACACACACACATACACACACACACACACACACACACACACAATCACACATAGACATGCATACACACACAAACACACTCTCTCTCTCTCTTTCTCTCTCTCTCTCTCTCTCTCACACACACACACAAATACACCTATACACACATACACACACACACACACACACACACACACACACTCTCTCTCTCTCTCTCTCTCTCTCTCTCTCTCTCTCGCTCTCTCTCTCTCACACACACACACACACATAGACACACTTACTCAAAAAAGTTTTGACTAAAAAGTTAGAACCTGGGCTGACTTAAAATGTTAAGAATTTGAACTTGAAATAGTAAGCTAATAGAAGATTGTCAAAATACATATATAATCCATACATAAAGGAAGACGGTTCAACCTCAGACTTCATTAGAAGTCAAGATATTTATTCTGAAACCACATACATATGCATGAAAGCACGTACACACACACATATATAAGTATGTGTGTCTATATATATATATATATATATTCATACACACACAGTTACAGCATACACTACTATTAGTAGCAAAGGAAATGCAACTGGACGTATCTGTGTTGTCTATAGGGCTGGCCAGATGACTGGACTGCAGGGCAAGAACAAAAAGACACAAAAAAGCCAAAGGAAAACGTGAATTACACATTCACTACATAAGAAGGTAGACAGACAGTCTGTGAGTGCAGCTGCTTCTTTGCATTCCCAGGCAGATACTGATGTCAGTGGAAGAAAAATAAAAGCTGGTCTTAAAGGGGTGGCATTGAGGGGAGAGAGAGAGAGAGAAGGCGAGCAGGCTTTGCCCATAAGGGTCTCCATATGGGACTGTGCAGATAGAACTCCTTCATCATCCTTTCACCTGCGCTCCGACAGATGGACGGAGAGGGGACTGCTCGGCCGTTAATTGCCCTTTTCCCTGCTTTTGTAGAGCGGTGGTCCTCAGGTTCGCTGGGCCCACTCTAATTAAAGAGCTTTGAGAGCAAGAGCTGGGCATCTGGTCACTGCCATTCTCATTTCCACTCACCAAACAGAGCCGGCCAGACAATGATAGCCAATTATCTCGTTTATTAAAAAAAAAGAAAAAAGGGGGAGGCCTTGGTGGGTAATGATTAGTGCCGATAGGGGTGTGTCACATCGCGAGCAGCTTGCTGGAATTTGGGGACATAGCCAGGGCCTTTGAAAATGACAGCCAAGTAGTTCATCACACATCACATCAATAAAAGAATGTTAAAACGTCTTGGTGATTTACAGTTTTTATACTGAACAGAAGTAAACACCACTACGATGACACTTTATGGGTTTTTGACCATTGCTTGAGTATGAGTTTTGCTTTTGATGATTATAAAAGCTAAATTCTATTTTGAAATAGAAAGGGCCTCTCTACTATAAATACACTGCTGTCGTGAGAAAACCTCATATTTACAAAATGAAAACTTTGTAGGAGCAGCAAACAGCTTTTCGTCCACTCGTCATAGCATAGTAAAATATGACAAAACACGAGGCCCCGTTATCAGTGCAATCAGTAGCAAGGCACCTCTTTCACAAAAAGCTACATGAGGCCCAGCTGTGGTAAGGAGCGGGGCCTAAGGAGGTCAGAACACTATTTGTGTTATTTATTTTTTTTACTACTAACACTTTACTCATATTTCTACACCAGTCAAAAGTTTGGGCCTACTTGATTGAATACATATTCATGTGTATTATATTTAATTATATTTTAAATATTGTCAATGTAAATAGTGATGTTAATTTCTATATATGAATTCATTTCAAAGGAAACATACAAATAAATATAAAAATGAAACATACTTCCATATTTGTCATTCCTTGTGTTAATGATTCATCAAATGTAAAGTAGTAAAAAAACTTTTCCATAAGTAGTTTGGTCCTTTTTAAACATGTGTTTTCTATTACAATCTTTAAAAAATTACCCATCTAAGGTTTCTGAACAGAATTATGCCAGTGTATCAGTTGTCTGTACTTCTTTAGAGGCATAGAGCTCAAATGCCCTGAGTGAATACTTGGCATCTACCTGATATGCACAGGAATGTGCTCAGTCCTTAAGAGTGGTTCTTCCTTAAAAAAACAAAGTAGTTCAGTCTTTAAAAGTTGAACCACTTTGTCTTTAACCTGAAACCGAAACACACATTTGTTTTGTTTATGTATGTATATGGCTGTATTAAGCATGATTCATGAAAGGCAAAAGCCTAATTGTTCATCGAAATGTAATGACTTTTATATGCATTAAAAATCCTCTTTTTTGGCACTGGTGGGTGTGGATAAAGCACATAAACCAATAATATCATGTTTCAGCTTCCCCTCCCACCACCCCAACCTATCATCTAGAGAAACGACAGAGAAACGACAGCCTGTTCAGAAACACTCCTTGATAACATGTTGCACCGCAAAATAAGTCATAGTTTGGAAGGCGTAATGATTTCTGTGGAATTTAATTGTTGCTTGAAGATGGTTGAACTGCAGTGTGTCTGCAATTAGCTCTATTAGTTTGTCCAGTTTAATTTCCAGCTAGGATCACCATGATTTCCATGAATCCCTGGTGATGCAACAGCCATCTATGACCAAGAGTCCAGGACAGCACAGTTTGTCTCACCCTCTAGGTGGGTGGGATGATTACTGTGGTCGTTTAACTCCAATATTACAACCTGAATGGATGTAATTATCTGTCATTCAAAAGTTGACCCAACTGACCCAACCAGTGACCATCACTCCATGTTTCAGTTGAGCACTCTCTCTTCTTCTTCAGGGATTCCAGCAGACTATAAGACAAGCTGAGAGAAAATAAACCTTACAAAGGTAAGAGCAGCAAAAACAAAAAACAATAGAATAAAAACTATACCAACAGTATGATGATCTCTTCCCATACATTTCTCAGACTGCAACATGACCAGTGAACCTTTTTACCAGGGATGTTTTGTTAAAATTAGAAATGATTTCCTGCCACAAACCTTTTAACCAATTCTATCAAACTGGGCAGCTGAGATATAACAGTTAATCATTTTTTATTTGAATGAACAGAGTGGAAAGGGTTAAAAGATGGTAAAGGTGAAGTGAAGCTTAATTTAGAAAATGGTGCTCTGCTTGGGGTTTTTTTATTTGTTCTGAATGAGATAATCTTTTTTTCTCCATTCTAATCATGATCAAGGCTCGTGTGTGCTTATGTAATGCCCAGGCTAACGCTAATCTCATTTAGAGATGCCCTTCCTTCTGCCCAGCTTTGATAACATTAAAGTAAAAGTGTTACAGGCTTAGCTTTACCTGTGCGGATATATAGATCCTCCCCACACACACACACACACACACACCAGTAAATGAGACCAATAGCTCTTTCTCTGTAAATAACAGAGAATAACATGAATATATGTTTGATTTTTACAATAGAGAGGACTTGTCAAGTCAACATTTTGTAAGTTTTCATATTTTTATTGAAGGTAATCTTCATGTCTTAATGCCATTTAATGGCTTGGAAAAGAAGGAAAACATGCCTGATGCCTGTGTTGTTTTCTCATGTAGACGCTCTTCTACTTAAGACTTAAAGAACATCAGTTTTGGGAACCTCACTGCCTAAACCCTTCGCAATACCACCCTCCTGATCTCACTTGATTTTCCTTTATCTTACCACTGTTCTGTGCTATGATTGTGAATTAAATTAAAAAAAGGAAAATCTGTCACAGCATTCATGTGCATTCAGCAGTGACTTAACAAATGTGTTCACCATCAGTTTTCTCTGCTACTATAATGTAACGCTGTGAAGACGATTAAAGACCAAATTAGTGATATAATGAGTTACATTTACACTCAGTTTACATCGACAAGCCACTTCATTAGGTACACCAACCTTGTATCTACACTCATTGTCCATTTTATTAACTTCACTGACCATAAAGGTGCAAGGTAATTTACAATTATAGTCTGCAGTCCCTCTGTTTCTCTGCATCTTCTGTTAGCCCCCTTTACCCCATTTATCAATGGTCAGGACCCCCACGGGACCACCAGGAAACATGTATTGTTTGAGTGGTGAAAACATTATTGACACTGACAGGAATGTGGCATATTAGTATATATGTGTGTGTGTTGTGTGTGTGTGTCCATTAGATACACCTACTTTGTAATAGTAGTGTGTGTGCTGTGTGTGATTCAGTGTGTACAACACACACACTACTATTACAAAGTAGGTGTATCTAATGGAGTGGCTTGTCAGTATACATTCTATCTTGAAAACTATCCACCTTTTTCATTTGTTTCGATGGCAAACTCTTATAAGACACAGAATAATGTAAAGTATGGTTGAATTTTCAACATACTGGTCTACAGATCACACTTCAAGCCATAATATATATTTAATTTTCTACAAAACCTGCCATTTCCCCAGAATTTCTCTACTTTGCCCAGGAGAGGAAAATACTTCAATACTCTACTTAAGTACAGCTGGCCGCAGCTGGTGACCTGGTGGATAGGGATTTGTGTCTGCAGTCAGAAAGTAATGGGTTTGAATCCTAGGACAGCTAGTGGCACCACTGAGGTACCCACGAAGAAGGTATCGTCCAAACAAGCTGCTCCCCAGGTGCTGTGTTCCTGGCCGCCTGCGGCTTCACTTGGGTGAAAGGGTTAAATGCAGAGAATAATTCTGTGCTGTTCATGTATGACAACCTGAACACTTTACTCTTGATTTTGAGTACCTCTGTTCTGCATTTTTGCACATACTGTCTGCTGCTAAAAGAACAGTATCTATTCAGAATTGTACTGTAGCTATTGTTGACTGCACTAAATGTCTTGTCCGGTTGTCTTGTGGTTCTTGCTCTTTTTGTCCTGTCTTCATTTGTGGACTTTTGGTCTTCTGTATCTGTTCTTGTGTTGCACCATGTTCTAGGTGGCACATTGTTTTGTTTTACTATGTATTGTGTGTATATGGTCGAAATGCCAGTAAACCTACTTGACTTGACTTGACTTATACCTTTTTTACATGTACACTTCTAAAGAGAGAAGAAATCTTGTTTTTCATTTTTACTCGAATCCTTAAAGTACTTCACCTAGTCAAGGAAATTTGTCCCCTCGCCCATCAACAGAATTTGAATTTATTGTTTTTATTAAAATGTCCAGCTGAATTAATGAGGGTGGAACTACCCACATCTATGTTAATTTGCCTTTGTTTATGGGCCAGTACTGCTGATTAGTCGCTGATTTACACACCACCACACACACCCAAACAAAGAAAAAATTTAATGTACTTGTTAAAAGGTTTTTTTTTAAATTATTTTACTTTCACATACTTTAATTACATTTCAATTGTTTTTACTTTCACTGAAGTCAATATTAGCTCCATTTGTCTACTTTTAATTGATTTTTTGACAGAAAGCAATAACACCTTAACTTCTCTATGACATCTCTATAATCTCTATGCTTTCTCTTTCTATAATCTCTCCATACTCTTTCCCACCCTGTGTTCTTTCTCTTTCTACAATTCCTCTATTGTTTTCCCACCATTTGCTTGTTATCAGTTGTGGCAGTTGCATCGTATTGGGTTTAAAAGGATACTCAGCTGCTGAAGTGGACACTACATCATATCCCCTGTCTGGCCACTGATTTGTCAGACAGCAGCATCTTTGCTTATGTTGTTTGCCAGTTGTCCTCACCAGCAGAGGTGGCTACAAGCATTTAATCAAGGAATTAGCAGCGTGGCGTATGCAGAGTGGGCTGCGGGTCAGTGTGGGACGAGGCGAAACTGTGAGTTATGCGATGAGTCCGGGCGCAGGGTTGCGCTAACAGGCCGTGTCATAATTTGCTTAATAGCTCTTCACGTGCCAGAGCGTGGAGCTGAGGAATCACATGACACTTTGAGAAGATGAGGGACATTGACCCCACCATGATAAATTGACATTCTGCCTGGTGAGGAAGAGACAGAGAAGACTAGTCTATTCCACGCCACTGGCTAGCAATTGTGCTAATGGATACAAAGGCCTAGGTAACTTGTACCTCCTGACCCACCCACACAAGCCCTCGAAACTGTCTTGGCTCCGAGTCGGGGTGGTCAGAGTGACAAGGCCATGGACAGTGAAGGACTGTGAACCTCACTGCATCTCTCTGTTTGATTAATCTCGTGCAGTTATCGATCTTCCCTACTAGAGTTTAGTACTCCTATTCTGTACTCTTCTGGCTGTGAATGTGTGGTGTAGGACCACCATGATTACCCGATTAAACCAAAACTCTTTGAAAAAAAAACAAAAACAAAACATTAAATATATATTCTCTATGAAATGATAGTGATTAGTTGGTGGTTTGCTTGATGTAAATGCATATAGTGATGTTACAAACCACATATCTGATTACAGTATATGTAGTTCTTTTTTAGGTGTTGTTTAAAGGCGTTTTTTTTTTCGCAGTAACACACTTTGGAATCTTTGAAAAGCATAGTTCCATTTTTTTGTTTTTCTGTTTGGTTACTTGAAAATACTTGGCTACCGATCAAAATAGCTGATAGACTACTGGATTACCAATCAAAAATAGCCTCAGCCCCTAGTGCTGACCTGTCATAGCTTATTTTCAGAGGAGAGTAATAAGTATTTGTGTTCATGCTTGTTTTTATTTTTGATCACATTTTGATGAATTCGCAATATCTGTTCTTGGTAATATGACTCATATTTATCAAGAAAGAACTTTTCCTCAACTACTTAGTTTTTTTTAGGGTTTAAGGTCATTCTTATGTGTTGGTTCAGATCTTTTGTCTGTATACTTCTGCACTTTTTATTTTAGACTGAAAGGGCCCATAGAGAGAAGAATATAGCCTAGAAAACCTCACTGGCCTTTGGTGCATTATAGTTCTTTTGGGAAGTAAAATGTGGTCCTTTTTTGCTAAGCTGCTAAGCTACTTTTTGAAGTACTTGAGTCAGTATTTCATTGAAGTTAGTCTGCTGGATCCACTTCTGCTTGTTTTGCTGCTCTGTTTTTCATGACAGGTAATCAAGTCTTTATTTTACTGACTGATAACATCCAGCTTACAATGTATTAGGAAATCACCACAAAGAAGAAGAATTTAAGAGAAAGAAAAAAAGACATAAGACATTAATGCATGACTTGTTGTTGTATATACTATACTGAAAGTTTCAGAGGATGGGTATTGCTTTCCTTTAATATTCAGCATAAACATGTCCTGCTGTTCGGCTCATGGTCATGTTCATTTGGCGTCTGATATGGAAATGGTGCAAATGGGGCACTCTGACAGATGAAAGGCTCCAAAAGATGCAGTTTTGACAGATTTCAAGGGAAGCCAGTTGTTTATGGTTCAGTCAGAATTTCATGCAGAGTTTATCTTTGTGCTTTTTTACGTAGGTGACCCATTGCTTTTCTTTGTGCATGTTCTTTACAGAGGATCAGCAGCAAATCACACTCCGATTTAGAGTATGCAACATTTAAATTGGATTGCATGGCTTCTTAAATGAAAGCAAATAATTTCACAGCTAATGCGCTTAATTTGAAGAAATAATTCAATATTTCCACAGTTGTTCTTTGCATATAATTCACATGTTGGGGTTACCCGTCTTGATTAAGAGGCTTTTCCACAGTATGTTTTTACAACATAAAATTAGAAGGCAGATATTTCTATGCCAAATCCTACAGTATGTCTCACTTGTCAAAAGAAATCTGAGTGTTTGCTTATATGCAATTAGCAGAGCAAGGTCTTGCTTCACCAACACGAAGCTTTTTTTACTGTATAAGATTATTTCGCGCTCATTATTTCTCTCTTGCAAATAAAAATAACTGTTAGAAAATAAGCAAGAAAAAAAAAAACTCTCCATAAACACAAAGCCTACCCATGAGCTATTTCTTGGAACTGCATTGTTTGATTGGACAAGGACATACACAAAGTGTAGAACCCGACTGATTAGAATAAATAAATAGATAAAAACTGAGTTATATAATTAAATGATGAATAAATAACTTTATAAAAGCTGATTGATGTCCACGGATGCTGGGCTTCCTAATGGCTGGCTTTGACAGTGATTGCAAAGGCCCATTTAACAGCTGATGTTTTGTTATGATTGGACATGTCACTCTTCCTCCACTGATTAAAAAGAAGCAAAAAACCAAAATGTGCCCGACGTGCAGAGTCCCCTTTTTTTGCCTCAGCAAAACGATGAGTGCATATTATTTTGTCAATCCTGAGGAACCGGTGACATTCAAAGTGATGGCAAAGACGAGAAGTGCCCTTTTCTCCCTAAGAAAATATGACTTTTTGTTTAAAAGAGTTTGCCATAAAAATGAGAGATTTACATAGATGAATGGAAAATAAATGACCTGTAATATTTTGAAGATTGCCTTGTTGAGTTATGAGTTTGTCCACTTGTGTTCACTTTAAGTATGGACCCACTCCTGAAATACTGTCATTGTCATGTGACAAGACGTGCAAACAACTTTTTTCACACTGTTTGAGGACACCAGGTGCCCTTTACATTGTGTAAACAACTCATGATGAATGGACCTATTCAAAATACCATTACCTTATTAGCTTGTTACCCTCATAACAAAACCTTATATATCTGCAGTGGGAGGAGGACTGCTCCTAAGATTAATATGTCATTCCCTGTTGAGCTGCTAGGGAGCAATGAAGAAGCGACAGAACTGCAGCTTTCTTGGTATCAAAGTCATGCAAAAAGTACAATTAACTGAATTTAAAAACAGTAAAAACACCAGTTAATTGTATCCAGTTTGCCTCCGATTTTGTAGAAATATCAATTACAAATAAAATCAGAGCCATTTCTTTCCTTCTCCTTCGGTGTGAAAACATATGCTTGCTGATTGTCCAGTAATGAACAGATACATTTAAGCTTTTTCAAATAGAATTAGCCAAATTAATTATTTTAACTGCCTGTGTCCTGTTTAAAGAAAGCAGGCAGGGACACTGAAATGTCTTATTTTTAAATCGAGTACAGAACGGAGTACTGGAATTTTTCACTCACTCATGAGTTTGTACAGATTGTTTTGTTTTTAGATAGTAATGTTAAAGTAATGAGTTGAGTTAGTCCATTTGGTACTTTTTTCAGGAATCTATAAGTAAAGTAATGCAATTAACCCTCCAGATTTAATAACATCTTTCATCCTTGGGGGTATTTGACCTCAGCAATTTAAACCTCCAGAAAATTATTATAATTAAACTTAAAAGCTTATATGCCTTCACTGATTACCTGAAACGTTTTTTAAATACAATTTCATTCCCCTGAAACATCTTATGAAAAAAGATGCAAATGACTGTAAAATCTCCCTGATTAACCAAAACTAGGAAAGAAAGATCTTTTTGGTGTTTTAATTCATTTACATTCATCTTAAAGACAATTTTTGTATTGATTGTCAATTTTAAATTTACCAAATTATGTCAATAATTGATTTAGATTAGTTAAATGCTGAATTTGGTTAAAGAGTAGCAGGGTTAATGTCTGATAAAAGTCATTAGTAATGGATATATTGAATTACTAATTAAATATTCATAATTAGTGAAATACAGTTAAAAATAACATAGTATAGTGAGAACACTAAAACAATATTTAAAAAAATATATAGCAGCAAGAATAAAATAATTACGGTAATAAAATAAATGACAAAATAGCAAAGTAAAATAATAAAGCAAAAAGATGAGATTAAAGAAATGTGCGACTAAAAAGATATGTTTTGCGATGGTGGGGACGTTCCTCGAGGCTGGGGGAAGGTGAGGACCGTACAAAACTGACTGAAGCTTGTCCATATGTCTTGATTCTAACTCTTGGAATGCATAAATAGCCTACACCCACAGATCTAAGAGCCCTACTTACTGAATGTCTGAGACACATGTTGCAGAATTTTGAGATGATTTGATTTCATGTTTTGTATTGCATGGACAAAAATGCAGCGGTGCTCTGAAAAAGCACCATTTTTGATTTTTGAGAATGTTTTTAATAACTCCAGAAAGAAAGTTATAATAATGAAGCCTGCTAGTAATAAAACTAAGCCTGGCAATAAAAAAAGCTTACCAGTAAAAGCTGAATACCTCTTTATTAGACTTTTGTCCACTCTGGTACAGATTGCTGTGGTATGATAAAGCAGACTGACACCTGTGTGTAATACAGACGTACAGACAGCCCAGTCTCTGAGCTGACTGCGGAAGTCTGCTTGTCCTTGTTATCAGGTGCTTCTCTCTTTCAGACTGCTGAAGTTGTGTGTGTGTGTGTGTGTGTGTGTGTGTGTGTGTGTAGTGTTAAGGCAGACATGGGCAGAAGCCAGTGATAGGTCCCTCACCTTGCACACTGCTGACACCCTGCTAGCTGTCACTGAATGAAAGACCTACTGCACAGGCCAGGCTGAGGAGTGCTGTTTTCTCCACTGAATGTATAAATATATTATTCAGATACAGGCCACTGTTTACCTGTGATGCTTCCTGCCGCTCTACAGCACTGGGTTTAAGCTGGATGTTGTGTTTTTGAGCGCTGTGCTGCCGATACTTCCTAACCCAGCGTGTCAGGATCATGTGCAGCACTGCCTCCACTGTGACCTGCTGCTGTGATCCAGTCGGGAGACTGACAACTTCATTTCTCGATGAATTATTTCTGAGGCATCTCGGATTCTAGTGTAAATCAAAATGTGGACTTAATTTGCCGTGTTAACTCCTCTTGCACTCCTCTTTTATAAATGCTAAATTGAATGAAAGTGAAAAACCAGATCATGCAAAGGAATCATTGCTAATAGTCTTTATTTATTGTTAGCCTTGTGAATGGCAGCAAGTGAACAGTGCACTTGCAAAATTTCAGCTACACATCATGCAGATCTGTGAGGCAGAGGATTAAGCAGATGATGGCTGGTGTTGAGGACAGAGAGAGACCCAAACTATCGTTACTTGAACTAAAAATTCAAATTGAGTCGTCACAAGAGGTACGACCTTGCAAACATTTGTACATCTTCTAAATATCAAAAATGTGTATTCATTCATTAAGAGAGAGGAATAATGTGAGAATTTCTTATTATTATTACTCTTTTCATTTGGACCCTGCACACATTCACAGCACATGTAAGTATGTTGGCAGGCACATATGCAGACATCTGATAAGGCCAAAACATCTATACTGTCTTTCCTTCTGGAGTTTGATTAGGCTACACTTTAATGAGTGACTTTAATGAGTGACTAAAAAGCTGCTGCCTGTAATAGTGTTCTGAAGTCGTGTTTCATTTTGTAGTTATTGACACCCAAACAACTTTATGACTAAACCATTTTTGTCTACGGAAAAAAAGGGAACTTTCTGTGGTTAACTGACAAATTCCAAAACCTTTTTGCGTAATCCTATGTGCATTTCCCCTCTGCATACCACTGTAATTAGACCTGCAAAGTAATTAAGTATCTGAAATGAGAACATTGCTGCATACTTTATACTACAGGCTGCATGACAGCTAACACTCCTGATTGTTTAATTGACTTTATAATCCTGAAAAACAAACCAAAATGCCATGTGTGCTAATGGACAACTACAAAATCTCCAGGTGAGGAGCTCTCAGAGAAGTTGGATGGAAGTGTCAAGACAGTGTCCACAACCAGCTCCACAAACCTTTGAGCTGTCCTATAAAAGGCATCACGGAACATTTCTGAGAAACATTCCTGCTGAAATAGACTCACTTCTCGGGACTTTTAGTAGCTACGAGATTTTTGCTCCAACATAGCTAATTGCCATGTGTTGTTTCATGAGTTGTTTGGCATAAAATAAAGCAGCAACAGAAACAGTAAGATGTGTTCTCCAGAAATCTACTCTATGTAATGCCTATACTACTGTACTTAAGGCTGCAGCCTAACGTGAGTCTGCATATGCATGCATAGTTTTCTCCCCCTGACGAGCGAGGTCCTTTAACCATTTGTCAGAGTAAAGCAATGATCATTTATTACAAAAAGAGAAAGCCTAATGTAGCCCAGTCAATACTTGTTAGTAGGCCATAATAATAAATACTAAAAACATGGACCTTTGATTCAGCAGCTGAGAGCTGGAATGGCTCTCCGCTGCCTGTGTCATTTTAATATAGTGTTTTAATCATGCCAGCGGTTGTTAAAGGCTTTGGCTCTCACACTTCCCATACATTTCCATTTCTGCTGTGATGGGCTCACCATAGCACACCACTAAATCTCCGTCGCTATTTTCATCATCCGCATCATGGAGCGTCTGCGCCACATCCTCGGCAGGCGACGGAGACTACATGATATTTTCTTTTTTAAATTAAAAAGACAAATGCCATGTATTGGGGCAATAAAAAAAGCTTTGGTGGAAAATGATTCCGGAGGCATGTTTTTTACGCCCTGTATCGTGTTAGAAAAACCTTTGTGCAGCGGCGGGGAGTGGACCCGGCTTGGGGAATAAAGACAAAGCAAGGCAGAAGTTGGGTGTTAAGATGGAGATTGGCCGAAGATTACAGCAGGTTCAGAGAGATTCAGTCACCAGATTTAACATGCCGCTTTTCTCCACCCGTAACCATGCCAACTGTGCCAGCAAACTATTACACAGCTCTGCATCTGAAAATTGGAGCCTTCAAATACCAAAATGCAAGCCTATCACTTGCAAAAGACCCTAAGCCTCTCATCAGTTCTGAAACTTCCAGGACAAAATGCTTTGCAGAGGAAGGGATTTTGATCCATCTCTCATTTTCATACATATAGTCTCTCCTTACATTTTGGAAGTTTCAAATTAAAAACGCAGGGGGGGACAAACTATTCAAAACAGTTCATTTGTACACACTCTTTTTACTGGAAATGCATTATGATTTTGTAGGAACTGAGTAGACCAGCATGATTGTGGAGGGCCAGAGTCCAGCGCAGTTTGGTGAGTTTGCAGATCAAATCCACCTGATCAAACTGATCAGTTAATTCCTGGGCTTAGTAAGTATGCTGAAGCAGGAAAAATCACCAAACTGTGTTGGACTGTGATTAGCTGATTTTTACTGGGCTATTTTGCATTGCTCATACAAATAACCTGCTTCTAACAATGCCTGTAATTTTACTGGTACAATGAAAAAGCCGTATCTTACACTCTAGTATTTATTTGTTTGTTTTTTTTCTGAAGGTTGAGCTTTTATAGCCTTTGGGAGTTACATATCTAGACACTAAGGGCATGAAGAATTATTGCTTTATTAATTACCGTCACAGCTGATCGTTTGTTGTAGTTAGCTGTTTTTATTTATTTTGTCATTTTATGTATTAGTTTGCATATTGTATCATGGCGAGCAACAATGAGGTTGATATGCAAACCTAGTTGAGCTCAGACTGGTACAGAGTTTAGAGGACAGAGGAAGCAAAGAAACAGGGCTGCTGAAACTAGAACTCAATTCCATTTCTTGAAATGTGGCTCTTGGCTAATCAGCTAATAGATTTTAGGGTCCAGGTTTTCCACAACACGTTAGTGGTACTTGGATAAGTACACTTATGCATATTTGAGAGGATTTATCAGACCTCCAAATTTATCATCCCTTCATGGTATACCAGCATCTAATTGCAAATTCTGCAATCTAACAATTGTTGTTCAATAGTTTAAAATACTCCCAAGTGTGATTCCTTAGGCATCTCTGCTCTTTTAGCTTCAATAGCCCAATGGAAATTGGTCCAGTTAGTTACACACTGAACTAGGATGACTTGCATGAATTATGATGCTTTCATCTTTCATTTATTAATTTACAACATTTTCCATATAGTACCAATGGCTGCTTTTATAAAGACCTTTAAAAACAACATGAAAGAAGAGAATACTCTTAAACACTAAACAAAGAATGATCTAATGCAAATGCTTTAAAATTCAAATGGACAAATTATTAAAGCAAAAAAAAAATGTTTGTCCAAAAAAGAAAAATGATAAATAAATGTCTGATACATTAAACACTGAATTACTAAAAACTAAATAAATAAGAGAGAGGTAACATTAAGGAACACAGTAGAACACACAGATGAACATAGACCATTTAGGGTTAAAATGTTCAAGTCTTAACAGCTTAGTAAAAGAAAATAATTGTGGCTAGAACTGTATTCTCAGCAGATGCAAAATCCATGTAGCTTTGGATGATGAGACCAGCACTAATGACTTCAGTCCACTCTGCATAAGCTCTATGTACACTATTGTCCTGAAAAACAAAAAAGCCCCACCCCTCTGTGCTTTTCCCACAAGAGGAAGAAATTCACAAAACAACTAAACCCATCCTACTTTTCCTATTCATTTCATTGGTCTTCTTTATAGGAGCTGAGAGACAAAAAACAAAAACAAAAAAGAAAAAAAAAGCTAAATTGTTGGCTAGTTGGCTTGCTGGGGTATTATTTCACTCAAGACCAGTGTTTAGCTGACAAGCGGCCTAGGCTTTTCTTTTTTCCCTTGATCAAAAAGCCAGGCAACAGATGTCAAGCTTTTGAATTTCCACACGGAACATGACCTCAGGGGTCAGGGCCCATACATGCCGGCCTGGCCCCAAGCTGTGCTTGGGCTGGGGCTGAGAGGAAAGTCTCCCTGGGCAGGAACGCCTGGCCAGACAACCATCCCAGCATTCCCCTGCCCCGACTCGGACCGTAATAATGCCCCTATTAATGCCCTAGTACATCTCTCTGGTTTGATGCGGGCTCCACAAAGGATTGTGGGCCTTTTCTCTGACTGTTTTGGAGGAGGTGAGGGTGGGGTTTAGGGGTTAACATGGCTTCCTCCCTGGGAAAAGAAACATCAATAGAGTTGGGTATTAGCAAAACTGAGGCGTAGGATACCCTGGATTTAATGAACTTTCAGTTGGACTCTTTATCCCCGTATCAACAAGATAAAGTCAAAAAGCCATTCAGGTCTTGTGCGGAGAACTACAGGGAGGAGGGGGAGAGAGCGGTTGCGTCTTGGGGGGGGACAAAAAAAAAAAAACAAGTGAAGAGTCTTATCTACAGGGCAGGTTTTCAGCTGCCTGAGGAGAGTGCCACTGTTGGTCTGTAATGCTAGTCCTCTGTAAGCCATGAAGACTCCCATTCCTTTGGCCCCATTGCGTTTCCCATGAGGTAGCAAACAGAATCTGAGCACTGTAAATCTGTACATTTATGTTTGACTTACTAGGATCAACTCAAAAAGTGTCAGCAGGCAATGCTGGCTTTATCCACTGTAGTGAGAAAGTCCAACATAACTGGGATTCGGCTTGTGGTAGATTCGAATAAAGGTACAGCCAGCTCCATAATTATTGGCACCCTTAGTAAACATAGGTAAAAAAGACAGTGAAAACGTGTTTGTGGTTAATTAGCAAACATCATGTTGAAAAATGCAAGAAATGTAACCTTTAACTGACACAAATTTAATCAAAGATGACAATCTTTTCAAGCATTTTTTTTAAATACAACCATACATAACCAACTTACTAGGTATACCTACACCGTATCTACCCTTATTGTCCATTTTAACTCAGCTATACAAGTGCAATTTGTGTTTTACAATAACAGGCTGTAGTCTAACTTTTTCTCATTTGTTTGCCTCTATTTACCCTGTTCAACAATGGTCAGGACCACCACAGGACCACCAGTGAGCAAGTAAGATTTGGCTGGTGAATCATTTTCAGAACTGCGGTTACAAAGACGTGGTAGAGGCAGGTTGCTGTATGCTGGAGTTTTTAACACTGTACCCATTTACTGTCCATTTTTAGACATATTTAACCTCTTTGTCCACTCTGCAGATGTAAAGTTATTGATGATGGTTCATCTGATGCTGCACAGTTTGTCTAAGAAATCTTTTAGTCTTTTACCAGTGACCAGTTTTGAGCCACTGGCTGGATAGTTTTGGTTGGTGAACTGTTCTCAGCCCAGCAGTGGCCCAGGTGTGTTTAAACACTCCTGCACCACTACTGTGTGTTCCACCGAGTACACACACACACACACACACACACACACACCCTGATATGCCACTACCATTTTGATGTCACCGCTGTGGTGAGAATGATCAACCACCCAAATAATACCGGCTCACTGGTGTTCTTGTGGGGGGTCCAGATCTTTAATGAATGGTCTAACAGGACAAAACAAACAATGCAGAGAAACAGATGGACTACAGTCTGTAATTGTATACTCCAGAATGCACTTATATGGTAAGTGGAGCTGATAAAAGTGGCAATGAGTGCAGATGTACCTGATAAGTGTCATAATCATTAGCTTATACCTTATAATATACAATCATAATACAACCTCTCCTAGAACAACAGCAAGGAATGTATTATTATACTGCCTGATAAAACTAAAGAGAAGGGGATCTGGAACTACTCTTCAATACATTATGCCCCCAAATCCTGCAGGTTCCTTAGTCATCGGCTTGGGACACTTTAGTTTACCCCATAGGTTTTAAATGGTGTTTAAATCAGGAGACGAGGTCATGTCAACCATTCAGTTCTACAGTCACTGAACAATTTTTATTCATAACTTTTTGTCAGAGGCAGCTACATATTCATGTAAAGTATGCTGGTATTCGATGGAGTCTATGATGCCATGCATCCTGACAACGTTCCCTTGGCCGTTGGAAAAAAAACAACACCACCACGTCTTTCAGTATACTACTTAAGAGCTTTATATACTACTTAAGATATTTAGTCTGTTACTAAAAAGCCAAATGTTCCACTTGCATCTGGCAAACACCACGTGCTTATGCTGCACTTATGCGTGGAAGTTGCATTTAAATTTGGAGATTTGCTACAGCTCTGGGTGTTTTAAACTTCACTTTTCAGTTTTAGTGTCTTAACAGTCCTAATAAATTTGGGCTTCTATTGTTGTGTTCTTTTTTGTAGTAATTTTTATTTTTATGGTATTTTGTATATTTTTATACTCAACATTGCCAAAGGCACCAACAATTATGGAGCTAACTGTATGCCTGTGTGCCAAAACAAGAATAACATGATATGGTGAGAAATATTCATGTACCTGCATTTTATACTTTATTAGACATTCCACTTCAACTCACAGACAACTGTATGAGCTCCACTTTATAGGTGTATCATACCAGTATACAGTTACAGACTGCAGAGTGTCTCTGTTGCACAATTCATCAGCAACTCTCTACCTCAGAGTTCCAGAAATATCCAACCAAGAGTGGGTCTGTGGTCAGGAACGGACAACTGATGAAGGACTAGAGGGTGGCGAATACAAACTGTGCATCAAAAGAGCTGCAGTTTGTAACTTTACACCAGAAAGATGAAGCTAAAAGGAATGGGTTTCTAATAAAGTGTCCACTGGTTGAATTGCTTACAAATAATTATTTCCTCCTAAAAAATGATATTTTGATGTTGGAAAAATGCCCTTTTGTGGCAGGGTAACATACCTGATATGTAAAAGGCCATTTTCTCTTTTATTCCACTCAACTTTGAAGCCTGTGTTTTCTTAGTCTTTGTGTTCTGTATTAAATGCTTGAAAGCAGAAAATGTATTTATGCTAGCAAGGATGCACCAAATCCCTGAACCTCATTTTAATTAGGAAGAATCTACCGAGTGGGAGTGAAATGCCTTACATGTCTTGTATGATCCTTTGCCCACTGCTGAATGTTAAGACTTTTAAATGAATAAATTATACTCCAATGCTGGACTGAGACAGCTCCTCTTTTGTGATTGCAGGGAGTCTATCAGATTTGTGTGCTTTGCACAGGGATGTGTTGTGAAAGAGAGAAAATGCTTGTGCCTGCATCTCGCCTCCATCCTCCTTATCCTTACAATGCTCTTCTAATTCAAACAACTCTTTCTCATTGGCAGATACAGGTATGTATGTTTGTGTACAAAGGAGAATAAGAAATTCGTATGCAGATGTGGATTTGTAGTACTTCCAGGGCTGACATGTGCTTATAACTGATATGCTCCTGTTAATTTTATCCCTGCTTTGAACAAAAGTCATCTGTCTTAAAAAGCAAAAGTGGTGTCTTACTTTTTGACATCTTGTATACTTAATGTTTGGTCAAAATGAGCCAGTGACATCAGTTTATCGCCGCAGCATTTCTTGCACACCCATACAGAAGACCATAGAAACCTCACAGGAAGACAGAAATAAATATTTGTGAGTGAGTGTGAGTGAGAGAGAAAGAGAGAGAGAGAGAGAGAGAGAGAGAAAGCGAGAGAGAGAGAGAAAGAGAGAGAGAGAGAGAGAGAGAGAGAGAGAGAGAGAGAGAGAGAGAGAGAGAGACAGTGAGTGGGGGAGGAGTGAAAGTGGGTGAAAAAATAAAAAATAAAATTGTGACATAAAACTCAAAATCAGAACATTGTCACAATGTAACTAGCAATTTTTTTTTTATTTTGAAGTGATCATTTTTACTCATAAAAAAAGCTTGTATTATGCAAACTCTGCAGGTAATTGTAATAATATGTTTTGGATCTGAAAGGGATGAGATGTTGAAATTCCCAAAGAAAACATTTCCTTTCATCTGTCATTCAAGAACCAGACTGAAGGTCTTACATTTCAGTTTATTTAAAAAAAGACATCACCTTTTAATCTACAAAGTTGTTCAACCATTTTTGTATCACTTTTAGCATTTCAAAATAATTTAGTAATGTTACCGTATATTGACTGTTAAGTTAAACATTTACCACCCTTGGCATCACGCGTAGTGATGTTAAGCTAGTATGCAGTTGCTGACGTATTCATGAAGGTCCTGACACATTCTGGTGATGTGCGGAAGTTGCTGAAGTTGCTCTGTGGTGAGTGATGCAACAGGGGATCGGTGGCTTTTACACACTGTGCTTTTCAGCACTTGGTGCCCCCACCGTGTGAGTTTGCATGTTTTGTGGATGAGCTGTTGTTACAGATATCATTTCACATAAGCATTATTTACAGTTGATCAGGGCAGAACTAACAGGGCAGAGATTTCACATACTTGTGGCGAAGGTGGCATTTAATCACAGTGCCACATTTGAAGTTCTCTTCAGTGTGAATTAGTTTTCTATACTGCCATTATTTGTCTATTGAGACTGCATGGCTATGAACTTGATGTAAGCAATGTATGTGGCTGAAAGACAAGAACACAATAATTAAGAGTCATGTCCTCATACTTTTGACCATATACTGTATGTCAAAGGCTTGTCAAAGGCTTTTCTCTCATCTGTTAAGTTTTGATGTTCTGGCCTGAAATGAAGGCCTATCTGCAATAGCCATGGCTCGCCACTGGTCATCAGCAGCTGGTAATCTTTATGATCATTTTTCTAATGTTTTCCAGCCTGGTCTACCAGTCTTGTCAACTAGCAAATTTGGTTATCATGGAACTTGCCTGAATTAATGACCTTGTTAACAACTCTTTTTGAAAATTCAATCCAAAGGTTTATATGTTTCTGAAGACCATCAAAATGTCAAAAAAAAAATTGTAGTATAATGTGTAGCACAGTTACTTTCCCAACTAAATTAGCTAGTTAGCTAATCGTCGCTTCAACTGGCTTGCCTCATAGCTGCCAAACATTTGATGGGTTTTGATCTGCAGTCCTGGAGCTACATGTCACTTGAGCCAGGTGGCTGTCAGTCAGCCGCTGCTCCTGCTGAGGAGTGTGCGACCCATCCTGCATTAACTTCCAGCTGGGATAATGCCTCTGATCCTGCTCCTTCCTCCTTCCTCCACTCCAGCAAACCGCCACGCTCCGCTTCTTAATTGAGCCATTTATTCTGTTTAAATGTGTCATTGTTTTTCAGGTGTACGTGAGGTGCGTGAGAGTAGGGTGGTCAAACAGGTGTGGGAGACGAGCTGGTGGACGGTGATGCTGTGTGTGTGTGTGTGTGTGTGTGTGAGTTGGAGGGTGAGGGGTTCCAGCAGTGGAGAAATGCGAGAGCAGAGGGATCTGTGAGAGGTTTCTGCTCTGTGTGTTGGGGGAAGGGAGTAAAAAGGAGGGGGGAGCCAGTTTAACATGCCTCGGGGGACAGGAGCCGCACACTCCACTATCTGTGCAGCAAGGTGAAAGAGATGTCCAGCTAATTATACAAGCAACGCTGAGGCATTCTGCTTGAGTGGCTTTGCCCTGATGAGCTGACAGAGGAAAGCTAAGGATGCCATTTGAAAAAAAAAGAAAAAGACGAAGAAGAAGAAGAAGGAGGAGGAGAAGAAAAAAAAGAAACGAAGAAAAGGGAGATATGAATGTCTTTGGTCATGAAGTGTAATCCCACGCCTGCTTTTATCAGCCTTTCTCTGCTGCACCTGAAATGTTGCCTGCTGCTTTCATGGTAAGCCTCAGCATAGCAAAGAGGAGATGCCTGCGAAATTTCAGTTCCCATAGTTTTTTTCCTCTTTTCTCCCCTCCTCCCTGCCTACCTTTTGTTGTGTGTCTACGATGCAGAATTATTCAAATCCCTGCATCGGCATCAGTTCCTTAGTCCCTCTCTCTCTCTTTCTCTCTCTCTCTCTGTCTCTCTCTCTCTCTCTCTTTTAGGTCCTGTGGCGGCAGTGCAAATGAAGGCAGGCTTGGCGCGGATGCCCTCGGGACCAGTGGGGCGTGAGGCGAGCGCTGATTCAGAGTACACAGTGCCACCTTGAAGCCGCTACTGTTTGTCCTACTCTGGCGCCAGGCATTGGGCTTGGCTCTGGGCTATAGGCCCCGAAGAGCCGGGCGAGAAAAGCAAACGCTTAGCCCTTTAATATGGCCCTGCCACACTACACAATCTGCATATAAAATATGCCGACCCAAACAGCCAGCTTTTTCATCCGCTGGATAGGCGACGACTGTGGTACACTTCAGAGCATGTGTCTGGGACAATAAGGAGATTTGACTGCATTTTCCATAAAAAAATGAAAGATTTACTTTTGAATATTGACTGCATATGTTGTTTTGCAATGGACAATGTTTGCAAATGTTGACAGGGATCTTTCTTGTGCCGTTTCAGGGCGGGCTTTGGCGGAAGTCGAGGCTCGAGAGGCTGGTAATCACTTGGGTTTGCTCGGCACGCACTAGCAGTCAGATTCGTATCTTGGCCCCTTTGTCTTGGCGTATCAGGAAACAGAGCGTGAACACGTTTGGACAGCCAGAACCAGATGATCGGGTCAAAGGGGCCCCGGATCACCAGATTGGAGGCTTCTGGGCCAATGTGAACCCTTCGCTCTACGAGCACCTTGAACTTCTCCAACCCTGCTGTCATGACAATGAATGCTACATCCTACCGGCAGCCCACTGCTCTGGTCCAGCAGGACTGAGAACAATGAGGCCTAGGCTGAAGGCAGGCCTGCTCAGTATCTCAAAGGCTATCTCCCGGCCTCATCAAGCCCTCAGTGTAATTATGCATAATTGCCCTGCCACATGGAGCTCAAATGCGGTGGGTGGGGAGCGGCCTGAACCAAAATGTATCACATTTTATGTTAAAGTATTCATAACGCTGTCTCATCTGCAAAATTGCCCTTGACTTGAGCGTGCCCCCCTGCAGCCATTAAAGGCCAGTGACGTTAGCTGAGGCCCTGCTTGGGGATGAGCCTTTAAAAGCCAGAGAGCAAGCTTCCTCTTGTCAAACCTCGAGTTCCTGGCTGGGCTGTATATAGCTGTTTCTGAGGCCCATCTCTGGAGATCTGGCCTGGATAGAGGCCACTCTTAATGGCTACGTAAAGGAGCAGCAAATGACTGGAGTCGACAGCGGCCTGCCCTGGGACTGGGCATGCAGTGGCCTGAAGTGGGCCGTACGTAATGACACAAGGCTGCCCTCTCTGCCACATGTGGCCATTTCATTAATTAGGCAGGAAGCTGATGTCAGCCACTGTCTTTTGTACATCTGGCCTTGAGGTTGAGGTGGCCACTCTGTTTCTTCTCACTGCTGAGCAGTGGGACCAAATGATGACCACTTCACAGTTCAGTCTTTAGAAAATTAAGCCCATGAAGCAGTTTAAGCTCTGTTTTTACACTCTCCTTGCAAACCCAGTGGGAAGTTTTACTTGGTAATGACAAAGCTGAAGACAAAAGCTGAAACAATGAGATTTTCTTTCACTTTCATTTGTAGTTCACGTTGTGTAACTTGGACATTTTGGCCCAGGTGCAAGTGAATTTGTTTCTCATAGGAAAATTATCCTCAATTACTAGACAAAAGACTAATTTGCCTGCTTACTTTATTTTTTCTGAGCCAAGCCGATGCTCCACTGTAGGCTAATGGTTGCACTATATTATTCAGTTAACTACCCATGAGCCTTGAATGCAGAAATTGCAACAGTGATATAAGGGGTCCAGTAAAGACAATAGTTGCCACAGTATGGTTGTCCCAATTTCACTGCTGGTAGTCATAACACTGGTCCAAACGTTCTGGGAAATGTTAAATTGTTAGGGGTATGATGTGGTGGAGATATCATCCATCTTAATTCCAGTGCTACAGCCTGTCCTGATCACTCTGAGACCTACTTTAAACCAGCAACACTTAAAGAAACTGGCTGTAAGAGATCCACTATACCACTAGGTCACTAAAGAGTGCTCTGGAATAGGGGAAAAAAACACCTTGCTTTCCATTTAATGGTTGTGACTTGCCTATGGAGAGGTCAATGCTAATTCCACCCACTTTTACATGGCTGTCGTGCTGGGTGGCCCCTCTCCTCTCCCTCGCAGGCCTCTCCTCGCCCTGAGAGTTCCTGGCCCTCGCTGTCACTCTCCCTGTGCGTCAAGGTCTCATATCCATTCTCCACTTACGCACTCGTTCTCTCCTCTTGGCCTCTCTGAGCCACGACTGCCAGAATTAGGGAGCAATTAATGTCAGCGCTGATGGCAGTGGTTATGTTAAACTGACTTCTGTCTCCCGAATTTAAGCACATTTATTCCATTATTCATTAACTGGGAGGGCTGAAATTACTGTCAGATGAAGAAATCAGTGTCAGGTGGAAATGGCTGGCCCTGCCCGGAGACTGGCTCAGTCAGGACTGTGTTTTCGCTGCACCTGCCCCTGCCACTCTCTCGCACACGCACACACACACTTTCCCAACAGCCTCTAATGGCCCTTATGAATAAAGCTCCTGTGCCAAGCTTTGTATTGTTCCAAATAGACTCCGCTAATAAACAGCGTGTGCAATGTTCTGGTGCAAAAAAAGCGCTTCTTCTCCAACTTTCGCCGCTGTTATAATGCTGATCCACGATAGAGCATTTCAAACGTTTGCCTCAACGTGTGCAATTAAATCACATTTAATGTCAGTATGTTACAATAAATTACTATAAGAGGCATTCTCTTTGTCAGACATCGAATCCCCTGAGTGTAATATAAAGGCAAATCAAAACAAGACTGTTATAAAAAGAAGACATGCTTTCAAATCTATATGCATTGTGTGTATTCTTTTAGCCAAGCCCTCTTTCTGAAACATTCCATTACAAGCTGGTTTGGATGTCGGCTGCAAAGCTTCCTCTGGGTGTAGTTTGGCTGCAGTTGTGTCCACCATGCACACATTATGTGGCCAAATTTTACGAGTGTTGGTTTTACAGAAAAATGATGGAGGAAAGGGAAGAGGGGAAAAAATGAATTTAATTACTCAGATAAAACAAAACAGCAAAGCCATTGTGGTTTTGATTTTATTCTCCCTGTTTTTTTTTTCACTCTCTTTTTTTTCCCCCTCCAGCGCTCCCTTTTTTTTTCTGCAGTACGTTTGGGGAGATTTTTGGTCTCACACGCTTTTGCGGCTGACCAAGGCCAAGCCAGTAACACAGAGAGCTTGGAGCACGAGCCAACCGTTTCAGGCAAATCAGAAAAGCAATCCATTAGAAAAAAAATAGAAAAAAAATAGAGGGGACCATTGAGTGGCGCGGAGCTGGAAGCCACTCATTAAGGTGAAATGTGCCAAGGTCTGCACTCACAAAGGAGTCTAATGCAGCTATCGCCAAGTCTTTTTTGTGTGCGCGTGATGTCATTCATTGTGATGCAGAATCCAGAGAGAGCCACACACTCGTGTTGAGCTTTATGCGATGGCCAGGCAGAGTTTTATATCCTTTTAAAAATCTCTCTTTGCCACCCCCCCTACCCCCTCCCACCTCACTCACTCCTTTTCTCACTCTTCTCAGTGTAATTCTTCCAGATTATTACAGCAGGGGGCAGTCTGGCATCCACATGGATTCCTGGCACCGGCACTGGTTCGTTGGCTTCCTGAGATGACTGTTAGAGGTTTTGAGTGTGTGTGTGTGTGTGTGTGTGTGTGTGTGTGTGTGTGTGTGTGTGTGTGTGTGTGAGGGAGAGAGAGAGGGAAAAAGCCTCTAAGAGTTCCTCTCTTGTTTTGGTCTATGCATCTAGCAGCATTAGGCTTTGCCAGCTGAGGTGCTGCAGAAATAGCCGCCGTTTATTTCGGTAAGTACTCCAGTGCACCTTTCCAAGAGAACACGCGCTACATGCCTGGGCAGAGGGAGCAGTACAAGTGGATTTACACAGCCACGTCTTGTAAGTGCTGGGAAACAGGGCCACTTGTGTGCAGCCAAACATGCCAGACACACACGGTTGCCTCCCTCATCTCTCTGTTCTCTTCCGAAAGGTTTGGTCAGGTATCGTCTTCATATAAACATGAGATGAATAGAAAAATGCAGGTGCACCTCGCACAGTCAGCATGTGGGAGCCTCCAAGAGGGAACAAGGCTGAGGAAATGCAGTTTAAGTAAAGGAGCAGCAAATGACTGGAGAAGCCATACGTTCTAAGAATGAGAATGGATAAAAGGGAAAATACTGAAAAAGGCTCACTTGCATAACTTAATTGATTTATGGGTGCTGAGATGTGATATATCAAAGCAAAATCTGCACTCGAATTTAAAAAATAAGCACACGTTTAGTGTAGCTTGGCCAAATGAGTCTAGCACGCACAAGTACTCTGTAAGCCCTGACCCTTGTTTTGGTCACCTGGCATCGCCTGATCACAAAAAAACCCACATGATATATATTAAAACAAAACAAATACATGTGCAAAAGATTGGTAAAACAACTAAATGAAGCAGAAACATCAAATATATGCACTAAGTGGTTGCTTTTTAGTAACTATAATTAAATAGTATTGTTTGACTTTGGTTCACTTAACTATTTGTGTCTGTTTCTGGATGACTGTATATGTTTCTTTTTAATATGTGTGGCTATTACACAGTCAGGTGACCTTTAATATAAGAATCTTGGAGCATGAAGAAGGCCTGAGAAGACCAAGGCATCTGTTTAGACAAGCTGCAATAAAGTGTTATTATTTTGCATCATAGAGTGCAGGTGCAGTCACTGCCTGAAGGTGCCAAGACCTCCTGCTTAATACAAAAACTGACTTCATTTGACTTCATTGCACCTTTCTGCTTAGCATCTAACTTAATATATAAACAAACACACACACACACACACACACATATATACACACACACACACAGAGACACACATATACAAATTTGTATATGTGTGTATGTCTCAGTGTGAAGACAGAGAGAGAGAGAGATAGCTGGTGAGGTTTTCAGTAAGTGTGTCAGTGGGGCAGTAATGGTGGGATAAAATGCTCCAACCTCATTAGAACAGGCTAAATTCTTTTTTTATGTCATGTTATGAATATTTCATCTTGTGATATCTGGGCCAATCAGGTGTCATCTCCTCCGTCTGAATGTGCTTTATCACACTCCATTTTCTCCTCATCTCTGTTTGCCCATGGCTGTATTTAGGAGGTGAGCAGCTCGCACTCATGCTTTGTGCAAACAGAAAATAAGATAGGTGTGCAGTGTGTGAGTAAATATAAAGCACCACAAGTATCACTTGGCAAAATACATAACATAGATCTCCTGTAAAGCTATAGCACACTATAAAAATGTGCTACATATTCAACTGCAGTCCCTGTTACCAAGTTCAAAGTACTGCATTTTCAGCATGTCACTGGAAACAGTAGAAACCAGAGAAATCAACTTGAATTTCTGCTCTCTGTAGTAGAAGTATTTGCAGCTCTGCTGCTAATATATACAGTAATGCTGTTAACACATGTTTTGTTCTTTGTATAATTGGCAATATGCTGGAAAGCTGGAGAATGTTGATGCTTTTTGGCAGTACCATTTAAGTATAAGTTAGAGAGAGAGAGAGAGAGAGAGAGAGAGAGATTTGAGGCATAGTCGAGGTTTGAATATTGCAACTCACTGGCTTGTCTTCCAGTGCATGCTATCAAGCTTTTGCAACTGATCCAGAATGCAGAAGCATGGCTCATCGTCAATCTTCCTTAGGTTCATCTGCGTCACTTTGCTGCTGTGTTCCCTTTGCTTGCCTTCTGTAGCTGCTCGTATCAGATTTAAAACCATGCTAGACTACAAAGTCAAACATGGCTCATTGCCTTACCTGATGGCAATAGTCAAAACTGGGTCCATTTCTAGGGCCTGTCAGGTCTAAGTAGAGTTTGGATTGACTCACCATTCTCCAAGCCTCACAAAAAACAATTATCCATTCCTTAATGGGATGAATATTAAGAACTACAGCTTCCTGACTGGTCAATATTGAAATATGGATAAGCTCCTGGACAAATAGTGCTGCTATCTGTACTTATGCAACATTAATGAGTTCAAACATTACTGCCATTTTCAAAAAGACGAGGGTACATTGGACCAGTGGGAGTGACGGGAGTGGCGCTCTGCACTACCACCAGACATTTGTAGCAATTGCTCATCCCTTATTATATATACAGGAACCAATTTAGATATTTCTACACAAAAAGCTTTTTGTACCTTTTCACGTGATATTTGTATTTTTGTATCAGTAGTAGTGTCAGTAAGCGTATTGATAGGTATTGGTATCGATAAGCACTTTCAGTATCAATATTGGGATCAGTAAATTCCTAATGATACTCATTCCTAATCCTGGCACCCACACTTTCATTGGAAGCCTGACTGATTTCAAATGCCAACTGAAAGCCCATCTCATTGTGAAGCATTTAAATGAACATTCATTCAGGTCATTCACACATTTTTGTCTGTATTGTGTATTTTCTATCCAGGTATTAGACCTGAATCTTGTTTCTGGCCATATCTGAGCTCTAATCTTGGACTCTAATCTGTTTATACACATTCTTTAGTGGACAACAAAGTACATTTCTAAGTTGCTCAGGATGATAGTCGGCTAAAAGTAAATGAGAGGCATCCAGACATAAATATGTAAATGTGAAATTGAATGTCCAAAACCTGTTTGGAAACTTCAAATCAGACCGGAGCAATTGATTCACTTTGTCAGTTCAGTGTGAGCATCACTAATCTGCACCATTAACCTTTTTATACTGGGATTCTAATTTTTGAGCTTCAGTGTTCAAATACCAGCTTCATGCTACTGCCTCCAGGATTGCAGAATCATCTCAAGAAGCGATCGTGTCGATTTGCGAAGGAAAGACACGTGCAACAGCTACTTAATATCGCATTCATGCTCCTCAATGGCACACTTAAAGTCTCAATGTTAAAACTGCACGGTCCATTCAGACACTTTTATTAATGTTGATTAATGCTTAATCAACTCAAATAAATAAATATATTAACAACTCTGTGTTTTTTTTTTCTTTTCAGAAGATGATGCTGTATTAACAGATCAAAACAGATTATTAAAAGTGTTGAATCCACAGAAGTACAGCTCTCCTGTGAGATATTGTATCTCGGGAGCTGCTTGACATACTTTAATTAGAAGCAATTATTTTAAAAAGCTGCATAAATATAGCTAATTTATTGTTGAAGTAGGTGTATTTCAATTAGAAGTGACCTCTTAAGTCATCTCTCATGGAGAGAAGAAGAGATATGAGATAAAGAACAACCAGGGTTAAAAAAAAAAAAACAACAAGGCTTAGACGTTAAATAAATAATCTAATACCATATATAATATATAATGTAATATATATATGTATGGTTGCATTCAGTCATACAAGTAGAATCATAAAACATGAGGGTAAAATGACTTTTTCCATGGTAATAAAGCATCTCAGTTAAGAATAGCAGGGTTACTTAAAAGATTAGCTGTGTTACAAATACTGGCCATTTTTTTTTTTTGTCCTGAAGGGGACATGTTCAATCAGACACGCGTACGCGGACGTGTGGTGAGAGATGGTAAGAGTGTGTGACAGAGGTGGGCTGGGTGCAGTACCTGAGCACACACACCACCACATTGGCCTTCATATGAAACTGGAGCAGGCAAAGGTGTCGCATTTAATTATGCTCACCGCTCCATCCCAGCGCAGAACCATCTGCCACTGCAAAATATGACTTTAATAAAGAGAGAATTTTCCAGTGAATAATTTAATGGTAATAGCTGGACAGTTATGTTACAGTCGTACATTAATACTTGTGAAATGCATGCTAAGTTGTATGGAGAAGGGTTCTGAGGTTTTGGTAATGTATGCTGACATGCTCTCTCCACAGGGACCACTTCATTGATTATGGCCTCTTTCAACAAATAACACTGCTTTACTCTATCACTTGCACACTGTCTTCATACACTAAAGGATCTGTTGTCTGTAATTCATGAATTGCTCTGTCAAGTAATGAGCGAAAATGCAGTGTTTGACTTTGATTTTGCAAAAAAAAAAAATGAACTGCAATGATAAAACAAATCCCCAAATCTTAAGTTACACTGAAAAATGTATAATTGTAACTATTATTGTAATCTCCAATCAGTACTATGAATGAACAGATATGTCCAGGTATTTATCGTTACCACCTGAAATATGTATGTATTTTTTCCTGAAGTGCAGTTTATGTAGTGTGTCATCACTCTATTATTCTATTCTGGCATATTTGATAATCTGTGATCTACATTAAATGTCTTGGGCATAAAACATAAAGTTTCTCCAAGATTTCTGCATTGGTTTTTACCACAGCAAAGGCTAAAGTTAAACCTAAAAACTGTCACAGAAATTGGTGAAATACCAGCATAATGATATTTTCAGAATGAGATTTGTTTTTGGAATTGTGTAGACACACATGCATACTAAAGGCCAAGCCTAAGCGCTGACAGAGCTTCTCTAACAACAAAATGGCCCAAAATCCACAGTATGTATATAAACACATGCACTGATGCGCTTGCACAATTGTGCACATTTACACATCCCGAATAGAAGACTGTTGTTTTTTATATACAGAAATTACCATGAGACAACAAACAAAACAAAAACAAACAAAAAAATTCTGCTCAGGTATAATTGATTATCTGTGACCTGCGGTAAGTGATTATGGGCTAAAAAAGGTGTTTTTGCTATGGTTTTGTTTCATGGTAATTTATTTGTTGGTGTTTGAGGATGACTTTTGCTGTAAAAAGGTACTGAAATAATCAAACATGACCCCGGTCAGACATCATACTGCAGGGAAAACATTCACTAAGTGCTCAGTTAGTTTATGTAAGGAATCATTACACCTCTCTCTGGTACATTTAGGTGTGTAAATGTGTGAATAGCACTGATTTCTCAATCGGCATTCCCACTTCTCCATACTGTACGCAGTGCCCGACTGAAATCCACCTTTATCTCTCAGACCCTCATACACTTGACATACTTCACATTCCCCTTTTATTGCAAATTATTGAGGGTTTTTATTGCTATTCATAAAAGATGAGCATATTTCCTTTTTTGGGCAATTTATGGTGGAGCTTTTTTGGCGCAATTTCCGATACTCAAGTTTTATTTCCTGACAATCACATTAGCATGCTATTATGTGACTTGAAGGATTTTTTTTTCGCCTCTATTCATTTGACTGCGAGGACCTTTCAGCTGAAGTTGTGGAGGAGGGACAGTGAGACAAAGCCCTCCAGCTGCATGCACTTTGCTCTGCGGTCCCCAGGCTGAGCCGGGGCATCAGAGCCACATACACACGGCTAGAAGGCTTTAAGATGGAAGCTTTTAGTCAACCACACTCATTCACACCTGAACAATGCTCCTTATTAGTGCCAGTTTATCTCCAGAGTGTACAAAAGGAATCCATGGTGGGATTTTAGGATATCTATTGCTTAGGCACAAGCATTGGAAATTGTTTTGTTTTGCTTGTGTTTGTCCTGATCCATCATGACACTACATTTACATATAAATATAAAGAACAACGCTCAGACTTGTTCTTTCCTTCACACATATATGGACACACACACACACACACACCCCACATAATGTTTACACGTTACACAATCCGTTCAAGGTTTAAATCGGAAACAACTTTCATTTAAGCACTTACAGGAATCCAACGCTTCCATATATAACACAAAAATGACCTCCCATAAGCTTGCATGGTGCATAAAAATGTATTCAGTTTTAAGTTCAAACAATCTGTGTTGGACCTATCATCCTGTTGAATATTAACCCTGGTAATGGCATAGAAACTTGCAGTCCAAAAAATGCATAACTGGCTTCACTCTTTCTGGGTGGGTATTATGATCCCCCCACTCAATGTGATGTTAGCCAGGGTATCTGTCTGTTAGGTTATGTAATAGAATTGGCAGTTAGTGTTCTCCTCTAAGCGTGTTGAGCTGCCCAGCTGTGTTGGCAGCAGTTTGAGAGGATGTGGTGGTGCTTCACATGTGGAAGAATGCGCTACCCTTCATGCTCCCAGATCAGTAGCATCATGTAATAAGGACGACCTAAGTAGCAGGTGCAAATAAAGTGAACAGAAGACTGTATGAAATAACAATAACAATAACAATGACTGAATAAGTTAATCATCAGCGATAGGATCAGTGTTAGGTTTAGGTGTAACAGTCACTTTCATTCTACAGTTTGAAAATTACATGTCATGTTAATGATTTTAGTTATTGTGTTCAATAATAACTTACACAGCGTAGGTTCAAATTAGACAAGTTAACAGAACACATCATAATTAAGTAAATGTTTTTGGAAATATCAAGAAGCTATTAAATACTAAATAATATACTCTCATTACATATTATACTGATATTATACTGATATCATTATATATTATACTGATATCTCATATTATACTGATATCTTGAAACAATATCTGTCCCAAGACTTACCACTTCTTAAATACAAGAGAGGTTCATTTTATAATAACTCCATTCTCCGCATTATTCAGCTTTTTCTGTCATTATGGAATAATCTACAGCTCGGTTCATCATTCTGGACACATCTAGCACTTCTCCATTTTTACAGCTTCCTACTCCCTGCAACAAATTGGTTTTATATTGTTTAAAATGGAGATTCCACACTTTTGAATGGCAGTGTACTGTATGTCTGAAAAAAAGATCATAAATCATGAGGTCGTTCAAGTGGTTAAATTAGATATCACAGACTGAACACGGTGGTGAAACAACATTTGCTCAAAAGACATCAGAATTACATCGGAAATACAGGAATTCACATAGAATACAACTTGTTCAGAAAATGGAATTCCTCAAGAATTAGATTAAAATACATTACTATCAAGTGGACACTGATTACTACCTTCCCTGTCCTAACAATCCTGCTTTAATCTATTAGTTCCACAATCTCTCAATAAACTGGTCTCTACTGTAAATGAGCTGCGCTCTGCAATCAGTGATATTAGATCATGAAAAAACAGTGATAATAGCAGTTTTGTAATGTGAATGACCTAAAATAAGGCAAGGCAAGGCATTATAAAGAGATTATTCTGAGGAGCAGACAGTGGTAAAAAGGTCTGCAGCTGCACTGAGAAGCCTCCCTGACATGAAGCATACTCTCCATCTAAACATTTTTTCCTTCCTGAAAAAAACACACCGGCTAATATCGGATGACTTTAGCTGATAGGTGTGTGTGTGTGTGCGTTCGGCTTCTTCTGTGGTTCACGTGCAGTCCCTGGGGCACTCAGGCCTGTCCTGTGGGCATGCCCATGCAGGTCTGTTTAGTCTCCACTCCTGCGGCCCCTCACTATCCACCAGAGTCAGTGGAATGCTGGGTTAATACTGCCTCTGAGCCACCCTGCTCCACGGCCCCTCAGCATCAGGGAGGATATCGCTTTAACTCGACGGATGAAAGCAATCCCCCCATCTCGTGGCATTAACTTTTTTGTCTTTAGGGAAAAAAAAAAAAAAAAAAAAAAAAAACTTTCAAGCTCCATTGCTCATTCTGTGCGAGAGAGATAGACGGAGAGACACGAAAAAACAAAAGCCAGCCACTGAAATTTGCATGGTGCTCAATTATACATTAGCGAACATCACTTGGCAATCTGTTCATATCAATTTAATTGGATTTTAATACTGCCTCTGATCTTGTTTTCTAATTAACAGCAGCGGCTGGCAATAAAGCAGAACCATGCACCCAGCAACACCTTTGATCCTGGCCATATGGAGTTCCTTAGAGCTCATTGGGAAAAAAAAAGAAAAAAAAAATCAGTCACCTAAATATGGGCCCATGACAAACCCAGCGGAAAGAGCGGGGGGGGGGGTTATGGGGGGGGGGGGCGTGATGGGG
>JBBPCX010000001.1:50160478-50171527 GCA_037974365.1 Hydrocynus forskahlii
GGCGTGATGTGGGTAGGAAAGGGTGCCCAGGAGTGAGGAGGAGTAGGGGTGGGTGGGTAAGTGTGACCCCCAGATGGCCGGATATCGCTCCTGCTAGCGCCTTCATTGATTAATTTCTCCCCTGATTGGTTGTGATTACTGATAAATAAAACATGATCTCGGGATCGGATGCAAATCAAGTCCTGAGCTTTAGGGAAATGTTGATTGCTTTTTCAAATCTGTTTATCTCTACCCTCGTTGCCCTCGACTCTCTATTTGACATGGGACTATGAGGATGGGTTGTGTTTTATTATTATTTTTTTTTCCATCTCTCGCTTTCATGTTGTAAGTGGGGATTTAGCTGCTCCGAGGCTGTACAGACAGCACTGGAGGAGTTCATTCTTTTGACCATCAGATCTAGAGCAAATCAAACACTTCAGCCACAGGAGGGATGTTGCTTACATTGTAAACACAACCGAGCAAATGCTCGATGTTTGATAATGTGGGGTAACTTCTACAGCAGTTTATCGGCTTTTTCAAGTTTCTTATTCGTTTCTGCATGACTGCAAATAAGAAATATTTTAGAAGTGTTTTTAATGATTAAAAGGAAAAAAAAAACAATTCAATAACAGAAAATGTACTGCTGCTGTCATAACAGAATTTCATCAATGAAATAGTAACCTTATAGATATGTTCTTTAATATAACCAGATTTGTTCTAAGCAGAAATAGTGCAGAGTCAGTAGTTCAGTGACTCTGGATCACGTCTATCCGGTTGTTAAGTCTGACACCAGTTGTGATGTAATAGTCATTTCTGAATCTAAATGCTCCTTTAGATGCCAGTAGAAAGCTCTTGCGTTCGTGCAGACGACTGAAATATATTGCTTTCTATTAATAATCTCTAATAATTCAGGCAAGGCTGAGGTTAGCTTCACATTTTATTTTTTTCAGTTACAACTTCATTTGTGTAGCGGTGATGTACGTTACTCACACAGCACTGACACTGTGACCCGTTTAAGGTCAAGTCAAGTCAAGTTTATTTATATAATCCATTATCATGCACAAAGGTCATTCAATATACTTCACAGGAATAGAATAAAAATATGAATAAATCAAAAAGCATAAAAGTAATAGGAATTTTAAAAAATTGAAAAGAAAAATCAATTAAAGAAAATTAAAAGTGCGATGGAAGTGCAGATATTTAAAAGAAGGCGGAGGAGTATAGTGCAGTGTTTAGTAGCTTTTTAAAGCTACATTTGGTGCAAGTCTGATATTGATGGGTCCAGCAGCAGGCAACAAGGTGCAGAAGAAAGGTTGAATTTTGTTTTTTAGACATTACTCAGCGTCAGGCTCACAAGTTACAGGTCAGTTTTGCATGCCACAGTTAGCTCAGTCACACACACACAACCACCATATTTTCAAAGACAACTTTAGTACGCCTTCTATTGATAGATTGTGTGTGTGTGTGTGTGTATGTGTGTGTGCTGAGGAGTGTGTGTAACTCAAAGGGTTAACATGCCGTTCATCACCAAAGTGTTGGAACAATAAAGAAATGCACTACAAAAGAGCCACATATAAAACTATGTATTATATTAAGCAATAATAAACGTCTGTAAATCAATCAGGTTAGCAATACTTGGTAATGTTTCTCGAATTATCTTTCCCTACATATCTTCAAACTGGTGGAAAATTTTAAACACGCAGAGGCTTGGACACAGTCACAGTATTATTCTAAAGTTGATACTTTACACCTTCGCAAGCGGATTAGTCCGTTCTTCATAACTATTTGTGGGGCAGCTGGATGGCCTAGCATTTAGGGTGTTGGCCCTGCAGTCAGAAGGTTGTGGAGTCGAATCCCCGTCCCCACACACTGCTCCCCGGGTGCCCCTCGTTGGCAGCAGCCCCTGCTTCACTTGGTGAATGGGTTCAAATGCAGAGAAAGAATTTCACATTGTTCACATTGTGCTGTGGTGTGTTCATGCGCGACTATAAGGGTTAATACATTAAAATTAAATCATTTACACTAACTGGCAATCTTAAGAGCACCCTATAGACCCTTTAATTATCGGCAGTACTAGGGTTAGAGATTCACTGGTTTGAAGTTGAACGTTTTGTGATAAAGAGATCTTTCTTAATAACAATCCATTACATTGTACTAAACAGTTAGGTGCATTAAAAAGATACATTATCTATTAAGTCTCTAAAAACTTCTTTTAAAATATAGTGTCAAAAACAAACATAATACACAGTATCAGTATGAACCTTACTTTTAAAAAAATATATAATTAATATTAACTATTATATTAACTCAAAATACAACCATACTAAATGTAGAAAATCTGCCAGGCTGACAATATAGACCACTTGTGACTCCTGATGTACATGCAGTGCTGGGTCAGGTCACATCTAGATTTATTTCCCTGTTCCTCAAGCTGAGGGTATTTTTTGAGGCTGCGCCACCTAACGATCTTCAGTCACTGCCAGTAGTTAAACCTCCAGGCCTGCCGGATGGCAAGAGACGAGGGGGAGCATTCAGGCCCCACCTCAACACTTAAGATCCTAATTGTTATTAATGCTCCTGATCGAAACACTTAGATGCATTGATGTGCATGTATGGGTTTGTGTGTGTGTGTGTGTGTGTGTGTGTGTGTGTGTGTGTATGTGGAGGAGGAGGATGCCAACACTGGAGTCTCCTTGTGTTTTTTTTTTCTTTCATTTTTCCCTTTCTCTGTGTGGCAGACAATTGAGGGGGAAAATCACAGCAGAAGGTGGTGGGGGGAGGGTGTGGGGGGTTAGAAGTGCTGTGCGTCAGGCGGTCCACGGAGGAATTAGCGAGCATGGCTGATTCACGGTCCCCTGGAAGCGGGGGTGTTAATTTGGAAATCTAGGACTGGTATGTGGAGAATGCTAATTTGTAATTAGGAAGATTAACTAAATCTGGGGAATAGAGAAGATTATTGACTTATATAATAAAATCAACAATGCGGCCCTGGTTAAATAATCATCGGCTAAAATCATACATTCCAAATGTGCTGGGCAGGTTAGAGAGCCTGTGCCAGCACTGAAGCTTTGATCTGTGCCATCCAAATATAATCACATAAAAACGAGACAATATCTCCATCACACCAGGCCTGATGTCACTGAGGCTCGCATTTAGACCGGCAGCTCTTAGATGGCTTTCATATGACGGCAGATAGGAATGATGTTGCTTCATAATCTCTGCATCAACATCATCTAGCAGTCCGTGATAATATGGCAGATAACTTTGCTAAAGGATTAGTGAGACTATTTCTGGAATTAGGGGGAAAAAAATTGTGTACATCAAAAAAGTAGCCAAAGCATGCAGGTGTTATTATGTTTCACACCAGTAATTTGAGGTCAGGGGGAATTAGAAATCATTACGGATTTTCCCTCTGGCATATTTCTGACTGGAACGCGGTTCCACGGACGAAGCTTGCAAAATGGTTTCTCTTAGTAGTAGCTGTGGGTGATGGGAGTGGAAGGTGAAACATGATATGATTGGCAATTTATTTCTCCACCCACTAGTGCATGATGATGTAATCAAAAACTAGGTGGGCAAAAGTCATCACATTAATAAACCTCTTTTTAAACCGTTGCAGTTTCATCCGTGAAATTAATGAATTAATGAATGTATTTGTTTATTTATTGATTGATTTGATACAACGGCTTCTCTTTGGTTAACTTATCCTTAAGTACTTATAGCCTTAAATAGATTTGTGCCTTTATTTATATAATTGATCACAAGTCATATGGTTTACTATCATTATTATTTCTTAGTGATATTAAGTGATATTATGACTATTAGATATAGAATAAAGTGCATTAATTTGTCTGAACAGGCTCAAAACTAGATTTTCAATAACTTTATGATAATTCATTCCCATTCTACCACTCCTTGAGTACCGAATCCCAGGAAAATGAAGGATCGAATACACTTTGAGGCAGTTGCTGTAACATTTTGATCTGTCGGCCTCTGAGGAAAGAGAAAGACATTACTGGTTTGACTTTGGCATGTGACCATGCAAATGGTCAGTAGATACATTATTTAGTGACAGGGGAAATAGAGACTAAGGGACTGCACTCTTTTTCTCTCCCCATGAAATGGCAGCCAGTTGCAAACTCCTGGCTACGGATGGCACAGCTGGAATTTGAATTAGAATCCCGGCATGCATCTTCTCTGCACTTTTTTCTCACAGTGCTGTTACCATTTTATCCACTTTAGATAAAAAACAAACCAAACAAAAACCTTTTCAGTTTTGATTTTCCTCCCTTCTGAGTTTTTGATCATTTTCCAAACCCTCACCATTCAGATAGGCTACATACAGAGACAGCTAGTAAAATTATGGTAAGTATACTGCAAACAATCTAAGTTAAAACCATGATAGACTGAGAACTTCATTTTAAGACTATGCATAAATCTACATTCAAATATGAAATTTGTCCTCTAGTGATCATAAACACTGGTAGCATTACAGCCATGAAATTGACTGTTTTACATGATAAGAAGACTGAGGGGGAAAAAAATCTGACAAAACAAACAAATCAGGTCCCGTGATTAGATGCCATGATGAGATACTGCAACTACACAAAATAAACAAATGAGACCAACCAATTAGCCGTACTAACTGTCACTTTACAGCCTGTTCTTATGTTGTAATTCACTATCATAAATATGACATTTTTAAATACTCAGTGGGTAATTTGCATGTGATTTCTTTTGTAAATCATAATTGTTTAAAACCTAAATTATTCACAATACCCAAGGAAAACTAACATACACTATACGGACAAAAGTATTGGGACAAACCTGTTTTCAGGGTTTGGGTCAGGCCCTTAACTTCAAGTGAAGGTGAATCTTAATGCTTCATCATACTAAGACATTTTGGACAATGTCACGCTTCCAACTTTGTGGACACAGTTTGGGGAAGAACCTTTTCTGTTCCAGCATGACTGTGCCCCAGTGCACAAAGCGAGCTACATAAAGACGTTGCTGGATGACTTCATTGTGGAAGAACTTGACTGGCCCACACAGAGCCCTGACCTCAACCCCATCCAGCACCTTTGGGATGAACTGGAATGGAGATGCGAGCCAGACCTTCTCGTCCAACATCAGTGTCTGACCTCATAAATGCTCCACAGAATGAATGGGGACAAATTCCCACAGAAACTCCAAAACCTTGTGGAAAGCCTTCCAAGAAGAGTGGAAGCTGTTATAGCTGCAAAGGGGGACCAACTCCATAATAAAGTCTATGTATTTGAATGAAATGTTATCAAAGCCCTTGTTGGTGTACTGGCCAGGTGTCACAATGCTTTTGTCCATAGAGTGTATTTGTTTCTGTCTGGAAAAAAAAAAATCCTTGAGTAAACTGTTTAACCTCAAAATAAAATGGCATTTTTTTCTGACAACAACATTTATATAATTGCAAATTAAATTCTAAAGTGACATATAAGGCAAATACTATCTAAAATGTGTGTGTGTGTGTTGTGGTGTGGGTGGGGGGTGTGGTGGGGGTCCATGTTAAGAAGGTAGCCCTTACTGCTTACAAATCTTCCCAAACATGTAAGAAATGAAAGGCAGTTAGAGAAAAGGAATGAGAGGCTCATCTACATACAGTGTAATCTGTAAGCAATTACACAGTGATGCATTTTAATATGACAGAATGGCTACAAGGTTAAAGTGCAAAATATCAGCTGTTCTTTAATCTATACAAGGTGTTCTATATGAGAATTACAATCTTTTATTCACAGTCCTCCTGTTTCAGAGGACTATACATAATTGGACAATTTGTTCTTCAGTTGATTTTGGGCCAGATGTGTGCCATTGCTTCATTAGTTCATGCACAAGAGAGCTAATAAAAGATCTACAGATAATTGTAGCTGTGGCATCTGGTGCCATTATCAAACAACATAAGACCAAAAAGTGTCAGTGTCATTAAAGCAGGTTTTTCAAAAAGCAGAATAAACCAATCAGAGACTGAGGAGAATTAATCACCATAATTGTGCTTGTATTTAAAATGAAATAAATATAATATTCTTATTTCTGCTTTGCATTTTGGTTGGTTTGGTTGGTCTAACTGGTTTGGTTATCCAGTCAGATTTATTTTTCCTCTGTGTTTTATAGGTAGATTTATCTAAAAGAGCTCTTTCATTGGTCCAACCTTCAGTTGCTGAATTGAAGCCCTATCATTTAATATAGCCACCAATATGATTAAGAAGTGACAGAGAAATCAATAAATCACATTTTGATTTTCTCTCATGATTTCATGAGAGAAAATATCGCTCTAGGCCTTCTGGAAATCCTAGATGCATCACTGACTTGTATAGAGGAGCAGCTCCGTACCTGGACTCATTGCTGAAGTAACCATCCAAATGATGCATTCAAGGTATAATGTGTTTAAGAGTCTTTAAGTGCCAGGGATAAAACGTCTTTCAAATGTCTATGTTTAACCTATACCAGAAGTGTTCAGATGCAGCATGGCTGATCTGAAGGCCTTACTCAAAGTCTGGCAAGTTGTGCCAAAATAAATCAGGTAAAATCAACAGTTTGTTGCGTTGTTAGGAAATTTGCAATGTAAACTGTGTACAGAAAAACTTTCAGCCATGACCTCAATTGCTTGATACAAAGCAATAACGAGTCTGAAGCAAAGACAGGCCTGATTACACATAAAATATATTTATATCTTCAGTGATACTGACACATACAGGAGGTGACAAATACAAATTGAAATTTTTGCTAAACTAGTCTTTACTTTGGGGCAGCTGGTGGCCTGGTGTTTTGGGAGCTGCCCCTGCAATCAGAAGGTTGTGAGTTTGAGTACCAGGATGGCTAGTTGCACCATTGAGGTACCCTTGAGCAAGGTACCATTCCTACATCCTTCACTCAGGTGAATGGGTTAAATGCAGAGAAAGAATTTCACATTGTTCACACTGTGTGCTGTGCTTTGGTGTGTTCACTCCTGACTATAAGGAGCCACTTTACATTGATATGCCACAAATAAAAGCAGGTAAACAATGTACAGTGTAACACGTGTATATTAACCCCTTGAACTGAATGGCCAAGTTAGGGATCTGCAACAAACCTCCTGTCCCTCTGCACAGCCAGTTGCAGTCTGAGGAAATTTTAGGTTCTCAAGCAAGGAATATTAGAAAGAAATGTCTTTCTAGGCAATAGTAGCATTTAGCCAACTTGTAAATGGTGTAAATTCAAGCTTAGTACTGCTTTTAAATGCTGCTTAGTACTGCTTTCAAATTCTTTTAAAACTATGGAATAAATCAGGGATTATAGGCACCTTAGATAGAGTTAGTGTCTGTATTTTGGGATGGGTATCAGAGGGAAAACATGGTTCCAGTGCATGCCTGGTTAAAATGTACATCACAAAGCCTATGGAGTTCTGGGACAAAGTCTTATGGTCAGATGAGATAGATATTAACCTGTAGCAGAGTGAAGGAAAGAGGAAATTAAAGAGGAAACTTCATCTCTGAGCATGTATAGCTGCCTGCTTCACTTGCTTTTATTGATGAGGATAAAGTCAGAAGTGAACAGAAGCATCTTTACTGCTCAGATCCAGCTACATACAACAAAACCCAGTGTGCTGCTCTTCACCTTTGTAGTCAGAAAATATACTTCTAAAGCAACTCTGAAGTTTTGTCCAAAAAGTGAAATGATCTTGACTGGAATAGTCAGTCACTCAACCTGAACCCCAGTGAGCAGCTTTTCATTTACTGAGGAAAAGACTGAGTGCACAAAGACTCCATTACAGGCCTGGCAGGGATCATCAGGGAAGATCCCTCCGCATAGTCTACAGGTAGTCTAGTACTAAATGTAACAAGTTTTTTTTGTTGTTTTTTTAAGATTATGGTCATTTTCTCTGTTCGATGCCATACTGTGTGGTAGTATAGGTTGTGATTCCTACATTGCTCACTCAATAAAGCTTATAATGTCCTTCCCAGCTTTCCAGGCTAGCCCTATCCCTCCTAGAGCTGACCTAAATAATACTGACTTATATTTATATATTCATATATTCATACTCATATGGTGGAAATGTATATAACTAAAACAGGAAACAAACTGGATTTTTGTCTTTGTTGATGATCAAGCAAGTCGACATTTTTGTTTAAACGCTTTTTAGTAATGACATTTGTATATGATTCTTTTATCCCTTATTGCCTGCTAGCAGCTCAATTCAAAGTGCTTCACATTTCGCAGGTGAATGTTCTTGCACAGCTAAAAGTAAAGGAGCTATGTCAAGATTCATAAAGAACCTTCCAGTTGGGATGATACAGTCCAACTTTTCTATAGGTTGACTACAGAAGTAAAAAAAAAAAAAACAGTAGTGAAACTCAATTGATCCTGAATTGAACATTAATTGTTGCAATGCAAGTATCTACAAAACATCTACAGCTGGCTCCTTAAATACAGCTTACCAATGAGTTTTTGAAAAATGGAAACATCTCAATAGAAAGATACATTATGGGACCAAAAATGTTCTATACTATAGTTCCAAAAATGAACAAGTGAACAAATTAATGAATGAATAAATTAATGAACTAATGAATAAACTTATTTTACATGATTGGCTTTTTTAAAATGTATTTTTATATGCAAAGTATCTCATGGTACTGGCTTGAGAAACTCTCACCCATTCCCTCACTCACTTTTAGCTGTTGTATAGCTTATAATGCTTTATGAGAGCAGTGCTTTACATCACCGACACCACGTGTCTTTGTTAGCAGTGTTGATTTGTTTGTGGCTACCCTACACAGCCTGTCATTGTGCTCTGTTTTCACCACCATCAGGAAGGTAGATGGTGAGTTTGACTGACTGGCCACTCATCGGTAAGTATATTCATTAGATTTGCATCGAGACGTGAACTTACAAGCTGTGAACACAGAGCTGGTCAGGATGTGTGCTGGGAGCACGGCCCACAAGAGAAGGTTCAGGGGTCCTTATCCTAATGGCTCCTCTGCTTCCACTCCAGCCAGTTCTATTGGCTGAAGCTCGATGCATTGCTCATTAAACTCTCCACCCTAATCCTCCAGGCCTATTTGAAAACTCATCCACACCTCTTCCGTCCAAGACTCAGCCTGTTTGTAAGAAGATGCAGCTGCCTCCCTCTCCAATGCCCCCCTTCCCTCACTCTCCTTTTATCAATGAATATGCTACTCTTGACACTAAAGACTTAACATCAAATGGGCTTGGGAATCCATTTTCACACTGTAACTGCCCATTCCAGGGGCTTTGTTTTCAAAGGAGAGGAAGTGGAATTCACAGACATAAAGTTGCCTTTGTTCTCCTGCCCTCTGGCCTCCAGTGCCCATGTGGACGGTACCTAGGGGAGGACTGCAGATCAAACCCCCCCTCAGAAAAAGCACCATCACCTGGCCCCTGATGATACCCCCTGGCATTCGCAATTAAATCAGCCAGGCTGGAAATTTTCTCATAACGTCAATCAAAATTATTTTCTCTGACACGGTCGCTTTCTTAAAGGCACACCACTGGTTGTCTAAGGGAGCCTGTCCACTTAATTCAAAGCTCTTTATTCAAATCAGGCTAAAGAGGAAAGGGTCTTATCCTCCAGCATGCAGTTGCCTTCACAAAAATAGCATGGCATGTGGAGAAAAGTTACTTTAAAATTTGCCCAGTGAGAGAGTATGTCAATTGAATAGTGTACTGTGTACTTTTCTTGACTGTCCAGCATAAAAAGATGATTATGAATTTATGTAATTGAATAATGTACTGGGCACTTTCCTGACTGCCCAGTATAAAAAGGCGATTTTATATATCTAGAAAACTTTATGTATCTATATTTTATATATCTATTTTAGGAAAAGGAGTGAAAAACATAGTTTTCTTGATATGGGCCCTTTAACAGAGAAAGGAGTAAAACTCAAGCACTGTTCTTGATTCATGTATGGACAAAATACACAGAGGTAACTGTCCAACCTTCCACTGTGAGAAGACAAGTCTGAGAAAGCTATTACTGAAAAAAGGATTAAAAGAAAAACAAAGTAGCGCTAAACACCAAAACTGAACAACCGTTTATTCCTTCATGCTGCAAGAAAAATAGCTTCTTAATGGGTGTTTTGACAGTAAATTTAATAAATGAAACGGCTTTGACTTTTACACAGAACTGGATACTCAGCATCCCACCTCATACCTAGTCACTGTATAAGAAACACCTACCCTATATGTACTTCTATGGAGCTGAACTGTAGTTACATAGTTTATCAGCATTTAGCTATCTCATCAGTGGTCAGTTTCTGACCACAAGATAAGTCTTGAATTCCATTAGAGCCCGGTAAAATTCCAGATATTTTTGGGTGGTGGATCATGACACTGATACATTCTGGAAAATGGCTAACACAAACTGTTCATCAAAAACTTGGTCACCAATGGCTAATAAAATGGGTGGCTTGTTGAACTGTCATTTATTAATTATGTAATGATTTTGAGGTCAAATTGAAGGGGCTTGTTAATCATACTACTTTACAAACTGAGTATACATGTATACTGACTTGAATTTCTTTAACATGTTATATCCTGTCATCCTCACCCTGTGGGCTATGAATATGCCTTCAGTGGAAGACAAAAGTACCTTTTTCATAAGGGAAATTCGGCCCATCCAAGCAATCCTGCTTCAACTCTCTCAAGCTTCAATAGTCCTCTTTGTGCATGTGTAGCAGGAATACTACTATTGTTCTGTTATCTTAAGCTCTGCTGGTATAAATCATCACTTGTCCTTCTCCCATTCCCTTTGTTTTGTTTCAGCTGGATACCAGAACCAGAGAGTATTTTTTATTGCATGTGTCTGATAGACAAGCCTGCATTGTTGCCTTATGTAGATAAAAAGGTAGACTGTCATGTTTGTCAGTGATTTTATTTCAGTTTTTAAAAACTGGACTACACATGTGTGTGATTTAGTGTATACGGTAAATGCCATTTTGTACGCGTTTTATTGACAGATTTACAGTTTCTAATGTCATCACACTCAACTAGTTAACACACTCTCCATTAACACAATAGAGTTAAACACAAGAAGAGAGATCTTAT